>CM061921.1:12781920-12847208 GCA_031002005.1 Vandiemenella viatica
ACATCTAATATAGTTTGAATATTAATATAGCAAAAGTTCTTACATTGCGGTTATTTTTTCATATAATACTATTATTTTATTGAAAAAGCTGTTAATTCAAAGTGCATTGCAGCCTAATGGGTTGTACAGGTACTATAATAATAATTTCATTAGTGTTGAAGGATCACGTTAACGGCACAAGCAGCCATCGACGAACGCTACCTGGGAATATATGAAATATTTCGATGTATATCTAACTGTAAGGTGACGTAAATGAATGAAATGGTTACTCCACGTTCCTTTCTAACTACTTATGACTTATTTTACATAAAGTTATTTAATGTTTATTACTCATAATGTCATGTGTGGTGGGTGAACCAAAGCGTCCAGATTTACACGCACCTTGGGGGGTGCTGACAACGTCGGACTCAACTTGGACATTAAGCGGATTTATAACCCCCATAAATAACTAAGACCCGCTTTCTATTTTCGCACGTTTCGGAAAGTTCCCGCCGAAAACTGGCGCAGACTAGCAAAAATAATCCTTAGTGACGTTCCTAGTAAATGGGTGCTTTATGAGAGTAGGGGAAGACGATCCAGCCAATAGAGAAGCCGCCTCAATTTATTGCCGTGCTGGTGTTTTTTCTTGTCTGTTCTGGGGCCAATGTGGCGCTGGTCCTTTGGCGCGGATTGCGGTGATTCGCCAAGAGCCGGACTCGACATCGCATTACAAGTACAGTCTTGCTCGGAGGAGAAGAACGGATGACGAGACACTCTGGTTCAGATCTTCATCGAGTACAGCCGAAGTGACCTTCTACGACGCCGGAGCTGGCATTCACGCGGTGCGGTCGAGGAAGCTGGACGACCTCATGTGGCGCTGGTCTTGCCTGGTCGCTGACCTGGGCTGTGAACAATGGTAAAAGCTACGACCCGGACGGAAACTCATGCAATCGTTCCACCCAGTAATGACCCTGAGATTTTGCTCTAACTGTTTGACATTCAATGATATGTAATTGTTAACCTCAGAATAAAAACAAACTTCATGTTTGACTAATTTCACAATAATAAATTGTACACCCAATTTTCAGTTTTCCTATTCATTACAATAATATTTCATGTGATAAGCTGAAGATTAAGTATGACTTTTGATATTCCAAATTGATAATTTTGTTAATGATAAAACAGTGTGACCCAAATATAAACGTCCGCAAGGTAGACGATACAAGCTTCACACAATATACAGAACGTCCCTATTCAGCCAAGAAGTTAGCAGCGGGAGGTAGGCCGTTGTTCTCAGCAGGGCAGTGACTTTGGAATGTGTGAAGGTCGAGAGAAGCCAACTTTGGCGTGTATAGGAAACTATTGGAGGAAAGAAGCCAGGCGGGAGTTTAAATTGCACAAATAAGGAGCAGGCTCCAAAATACCGAAGCCAATGACATTTTTTTCTTTCTCGGTCTTGCTGGTTTCGGCGGATCGTGGAGAGACGATGAGGAAGCAGTCCGACCAGGGCAGCGAAAGCCGCTAGTTGGAACTTTGGCTGTGTACAGACGTACACATGAGCGCCGCATCCAAGTGATATAAGTACTGATATAGACCTTGTGGCCGTAGGAAGTGTGTTGGTCACAACTCCAAAGTGCTTGGAATTTTTGTTTCTTGTCTGTGGTGCCGACACATTCAGTGTGTCAACACAAAGGCGTTGATGGCTTGATGTTTTTTTGGTCGTTTCTACATTTCTACGTTGCACATTAATAGTGCAGCGACTAGTGCGAGGTGCCATTGTGGACCATTGGTGACTTGGATTGTCACGTTAACGGCAGTGAAATGATCTTCGAGTAATATTTTAATTGCATTGCCTCATTTCAGTCGAACTGAACATGCCCTGACAGGTAACTCTGCGCAGATAAGAACTTATCAGTAGCTCTACCCTCCGTTTTTTTTAATTTATTTATTTATATATTATTTTTTTTTTTATAATCAATCTGAGCTTCGCTAAGTTGCGCCCGTTTCTTTTTATTACTCATTTTCAAGTTTTTGTGTTTTGTTGTTTTAGAGATAGGAAGAGTTTTTATTTTATTTTGATTAGTAATTTTCATATAACAATTATATTCATTTAATGTAAAAATGAAAGTTTTTCCCATCAAAGAAAAAATAATATTTAATAATCAAATAATTTTTATCGTTTTTTTTTATTGAATATTTCAACTGTAATTAGTTGTCCCACTACGTAAGCCAGTACGGATTAGCTTCACTGCGAGCTACGATAAAATGGAGTTTTCAAAAGGTCTGAGGCAGTCCTCCACGTCTGCTACAGTGCCGGCAGTAAATCAAAACCGAAAAAAATAGACTTTATGACGACAATTACCTGAAATATGACAGAAAGAACAGACGTAGGCTCCAATTAGAAAATGATTTAGTTATTTGCGTCTCATAGGTACATCCGCGATTCGACAATTCATGAACAGACATAGACTTCTCTCTGAAAATTTTGTATTTTTATTGTACTGTAAAATCCATAACTCTTGGTTTTTACATTTATCTGGCTTTCGACCGCGACCCACCAAGCAAGACTTGGCGACCCCCTTAGTGGTCGTGACTCACAGGTTGAAAAACACTGCTTTACAGTCTCTAATAACCTCTACGTCGACGAGGCATAAAGCCATAGCAAAAAAAAAAAAAAATTAAGTCTGATATTTACTACATACTAGGTAGTAACAATTACTCAATGCGTGACCGTGTGAAGGAATTTTATGCTGTCTGGACTCATTTCGCACCTTAATAAATTTACCTAATAGATATTTCTTTTTGTTTGTTAGTGCTCATAAACATTGACATCATTATTCAGTATAGAAGGGCAAGGAACGAGATGAAATTCAGCCTTGTTTCTTTGCAAGAACCATCCCAATATTCACTGGAAGTAATTTTGGGAAACCATAGGAAATTAGAATAGGGATGGCCGTATCGGGAATCGAACCCGCGGCCCCCCGTATACCACGCCGGTGCGTTAACCACTCACCAATCACGCAAGGTAAATTCCTTCTGAACGGTTAGAGAACTTTCGTCTATAGATACGGAGCAATTGCGTCTTCCAGTATTTTACTACACCGCCATATGAATCGTCAGTGGGCGTTGTCTTCCTGCTTTGTTTCTTTGCATTGACTTCAGGAAATTAATTATGTGACATACGGATGGCACCGAATTAAATACCCGTCAATGGGGTTGTTTCATAGGCGGATTTGACAGAGGCTCTACAGTTTTCTCCGAAGACGTACTGTCCGATGTTGTCAGATTGTCTAATATTAGGGTGATAGAATGTGATCCCAGCGGTCAGTTTTTTTTGCCAAAAAGTGTATCAGCTATTACCTTCTGAAATGCTTTTACATTTGTTCGTTTATTATATATTCATGTATATCAAGCATTAATGATAATGTTTCTCTTGTTTCTGAAGTTAAATATGAAAATGGAAATATCGTTTTTTTATTGTAGAACTGTAGCTTAACATGTATTCTGTTCGTACCTGTTCAGAAAAATAATCTTGCGCAGTGCTGGATGACTATTAAATAATACTATCAGTCCAAGAATGGCAGTGGATGGATGGTAATAATAAATAATAATCTATACTGTAGTTTGACCAACGAGTGCCCATAAATCCCTAACAAAACTGACAAAATTAATACTAGAGCGTATCTCGGTGACAGTACGAATAAAACTACCGTATCATGTGAAAATCATCTAAGCGATGTCAAAAAAATACTAGCATCACGTAATGAAATACTATTATTTTTCCTGTGTCAAAATTATTTCTGAGAATTTTATTAATATTTGAAAACTTATCAATTTTTTTATTGTTACTACTCTGTGTTCAACGCATATTTGTACAATTATTAACGGTAAATTTAACAATGTTTCCTCGAAGACAGTTGAGTAGCTGAGAGAGAATGGATCTATTTGGTTTCATGGCCAGAGTGCTGCTATTGGAAGAGAACTAGTTTCAGTGGCTAGCGTTTTCGATGCAGAATAACCTCTTAATCGCTATAGGGCGTGGTCAACCTAATCTTTCATTATTTTGCATAATGTCTGCAGGAATCAGTTATCACAGTCAGATGGAAGATTTTACTCATTTCTTCTCTTTCGTGACTGTTCCATTAAGACTACACCAAACATGGACCGGTAATCGAGGAAATAGTTGCAACCCTCTGGAAAAGCTATGGATGATTATCTATATACATTTAAAATTAGATTTTTGTTTATACTTTGAAAAAAATCTCTATGTTTGTGCGGTCGTTGTATTTACAGTGCTTATGTTCTTATTAAAAATAATGCTTGTAA
Organism: Vandiemenella viatica; assembly: GCA_031002005.1. Lineage (NCBI taxonomy): Eukaryota > Metazoa > Arthropoda > Insecta > Orthoptera > Morabidae > Vandiemenella > Vandiemenella viatica. Next base: position 12,786,226 of record CM061921.1, read on the forward strand.
GCTGTGCCAAAATATTAGTAGGAAAGGGATGTTTAGAATGCGGTAAAAATAAATTCTCACATGTATCCGATATTTATGCTTTTATAAATAATGTTATGAAATAGAAGATATGGAATGCTTAATTTTAAAATCAATTTGAATGGAGATGATATACCCTGTTCACCTCCAATCGGAGACTCAAGGTCATGTTCCCCCGTCCCCAACCAACCCTCTCCCCACCTTTTCTCGGAATAGACCGTTGTGTCCGGGTAACCGTGTGGCAAATTTCCCCTCGGCCTGTAGGTGCAAGGGCAACAGAGAGGGGATAGAGTACATAAACCTTGAGCTGCCTCTGTTAACTGAACGAGCTACAGTAATGTTTACTTGGAACAAGAAAGTTTCCGTGTCAGAATAGGCCTCAAGGTCACACCCCTTCACCTCCCATACACTCCAGTCGTCCAACCATCGCCTCCCACGTTCTCCTCTGCTCTCTCCATTACAAATTTCCTGGCAGCTAGTTTTCATTGGCTTATTTTTCGTTTACTAGATGCATTGGGTCACTAAATTTATTCAGCTGTCTCATGAAAATATTGTGTGTTGAATTCATCTCCAATAGACATTGAAGGTAGTAAAACACATAAACCTCGTAGACGTGTCAAATACGCGGTATCTGGAAAGCCCAAGTTTGCTTCGTTGAACAGTCATAAGGATAAGATGATACAACTACTACTAGAAATCACAACGAAATGTCACATACGAAACAGAATGTTTCCTGAACCAATGTACTGTCCAACACTTTGCAGAGAGAGTGAAACCCTCTCAGCAGAAAATAAAATATAAAATGAACATTATGAGGAAGCCCCAGATACGTGAAGAAGTGTCAAGACTTTGTAGACAACTTGTATTCACTTTAAACACTTCCTTTAATAAAACGATTGAAGACACCAAATACAACATGATATTGGGATAAAAAATTTTGTATTGTCATCTTACGGCAATATGCTTTAATGTTAAACTGAGACAGCAAAGAAATTAATAAGACCCACGTTAGAAGTGGGAAATTGTTATCGGTTCCTACAAATCATGCAACCATATAAAGGAAAAAGGTTTTGCAAGTGACCAATACTATCCAGTTAGTAAATATTACGACCGACCCTGGTGAGCGCCAGGTTATCCTCGGTCCAGCCGTGCCGTTTACCATTTCACGAAATCACTCCAGGCCAATTCCGGGATGGGCCACGACTAAATTCCTTCCCCATCCTTGCCTCCAATTCACTTCCAACAATAATGACCTCGACTTCGTTAAGCCATAAAACCGAAACAAAAAATGAAAAGACTTACGATGGAAAAATAGAAGTATAGAAATAGTTTGAGTAATTCTGCGTAAGGTTAGTATAGCTAGATTTAGTACCAAGCTTACCAGATTATTAATTGTGTGTGTGTTTTTTTTTTTTTTAATTTCAGTCTTTCGATTTGTTTGATTCAATCCTCCATCTCTTCCTATCTTGGGCTAACATCGTCATTTTAGCATACAGCATAGAACCTACGTCCTCAATTATCTGCTTCATATATCCTCTTCAGTCCCGAGCTCATAATAAAAGTGCAAGAGAACTACTATTGTGTTATTTACTTTGTATTAATGCTAGTTAATAATGAATGACCATAATTTTTTTTTGAAACAATAATTAATTTTTTATAGATGGTATATATATATATGATACCTCGGGAGTCAAGCAGGAAAATTATGCACATGACTTTACTGCTTCATGTTACTTTATTTCATGGAAAAAATATGTCTTTACAGCTGCAGGATCCCAAGTTTACAATAAGGGCTGCCAAAAGCAGAATATCTAACATATGAGCTGTGAGAAGCGCGATGTATATTGTAGATGATACGATAGACCAGAAAAGGTTCAGCTGTGCAGTGGCCCAAGAAAAATATAATTTCTGGAGGTATCATATATGATACCTCGGGACTGAAGAGGATATTCTAATCTCTGCCTTCCTATACAGTTCTTACCTTCGATTGTTCCCTCCACTAAAAAATTAACCAATCCTGCATGTCTTAAAATGTGACCAACCTTTTCTTTTTGTAAGACTCTTCAACAAACTTCTTTCCTCACCCATCATTTCCAAAAGACGTTCATTTCGTACTTTATCTGAGTAAGGATTTGGGAGAGACTATATTATGGTGGCTTCCCACGGCCGCGCCATGCAGCTCAATTGTACGGATGGCGCCACAGGCTAGCCCTCGCCACCTCGTAGCCACCTCCCCACTACGTTACGTAGTGTCGTTTCAGATATCCGGGCGTTTGATGTTTACCGACTGGGCGTTGGGAGGCGGGTCCCTTTCCACGGCCCGCTGTTCATAGCTGGACCGGCGCGGCCAGCAAATGCACAAGCCGTGAGAAGCCATCTTTAGCCTCTTGCAACCAAATGTAAACCTCTACTTCACGTGGTGCAACCTGTTTGTACGGACGAGGCTTTGGCTACAGAATGATTCCCGGTGTGAGGTGTAACTCGCCGCTTGCCCTTGAGTTTTGAAACAGCCCACAATGGCGGATGAAGCAGAAATAATCAACGGCATTGGGGATGTAGAAGGCAACGGGAAGCCACTGAGTTAAACACCCCCCGAAGAGTATCCTGAGGCCATATGATCCTCTCAAATTACATATGGAATGATGGCTCTTTCCAGAGTAAAATATTACTGAGATAAAAATAGTCCCCCAATCGGATATTCGGGTGGGGACTGCTAATGGAGAATTCATCATAATGGACAAAAACATTCTATAAATCGTAACGTGGGATGTTAGAAGACTGAATGGGGTAGGTAGATTAGAAAGAGAGATGGAATGACTTAAGTCATATGTCGTTGGGATTAGTGAAAGGATGCACAGGATTTCTGGTCTAGGACACACAGAAAAATTAACAAAAAAGGCTGTCAGTGGAATTGCTGGTATGGGATTTATAATGAAAAAGAGAGTACGAAACTGGTGAGTTATTATGAATAGTTTAATTACTAGATTATTTTGATGAGAGTATATGAAATAAAATAACTTATTTTCCTACAGTTTAATAACGGATAACACTTGGCCATTTAAGCTACATGAGGTATTTAAATTTAAAGAAATTAAATGCAAAATTACTTCCATTAATTTCAATAGGTTTAATTTTCAGTAATTCGTTGGATTTCGACATGTAGAAGCTTAACATCATTTTATATCATTGCACACAAAGAAAAGACGTAATACGCAAATTATGGTTGTTACAAGTTATATTCCAGAACATACCAGATCCAATATGGTGCAACAGAGTCCGTTTATAATGCAAATTACTGTTAAATATTTTTTGTGCGATCGGATAGTAATTAGGAACCTCTAACCTGCTTCATGTGTGGTTTGGTCAAGAGATTTTAACTCAGAGTGATATGGGGCCTTTGAAAAGTACGCAAATGTTCGGCGATAAGACAATGACCATATTTACCGTTCTATAGCTGCCACAATCTGCACACACTGGTTATACGCATCGCCTTATGGCACTTCTCGAATTTAAACTGCACTGAAATCGCATACCGGTTCGTTGTTGTTGTTGTTTTTGTTGTTGGGGCTTAAGGGCGCGTCGATGGCTGGGTCATTAGCGCCCAGTTTCAAGTTCGAGTTCCGCTCGGACCAGTTTTATCCATCGTTATCAACAGATAATTGAACAGTTGGAGAATTCTGCTGCGCATGCTACAGAAGAAGTAACCTTGCATCGTTCAAGATCAGAGTTGATGTCCAGCCTTCGCTCCTGGGAGAATGTAGGTTGATTTGCTTTCCACAACACGGGCGGTGAGGGAATAGAATCAAATCTGAAAAGAAACATGCTCATTTGCAGGTCAGCACTCGTTTTTCTACCTCTTCCGATATCGTGATGAAACCGTAAGACATTTGCTTTGCCATTCGTTCGTCGAAAACCTGAAAATGTACATAATCATTAGTGTGGTTCATTTATAAGAAATTCTGTGATTGGTTAACATTCCCACAGGTTTCGTAACTTTCCACTGGCCGAATCCTACTCTACGTCACACCGTCATACTGTCCAGCACAGATGACGTTTTATATCTTGACGTCACGTGCGTGACGTGTTAGTGTGCAGCTGATATGATATGTTTGTTGCGCCACCAAATCACGCGTCAGTGGGCATACGGTCTTCCCTGCATGCCGCTTATCTAAACATCAAAGGAAAGCCGACACCACTCTTTTTGCGAAACCCAAGCTATTATCAGGTAGGTATTTTGTAAACAAATGCACTCTTTGTCTTTAGCATATTTCCAAAGCTTTCGAGTCAAGTATATATTTGTGTTGCAGTATTATTGTTCACTACTTGTATTAATATAATATCCTCGTGATTACACGTTATTGTTGCATAATTCAGCGTCTGATCTAAGCCCTGTATTGTGTAAGATATTGAAAACTGTCTTTCCGAAGGAAGCAACACCGGTATAAATCATGTAATTACATTTCTTAGCATCGTGGTGGCTCAGTGGTTAAGGTGTCTGACAGGCGAGTGAGAGGTCCGCCATTCGAATCCGTGTCTCGGAGGGTATTTTCACAGACCATTAATCCGACCTTCACATCTGGTACAGCGTGCTGCGTTAGCTGAAGTACGCCAGAAAGCTTGCGTGGTACAGATTTCACCTTAAACTGTAGATCCTCTGTACCTAGTACCACTACCGGACTTAGGTTAAGGCGGCTAAGATAGGGGCGGAATGCGCAGCCAATAGAAAACATATCACCACGTGATTACAACCACACGGAATTATTATTGGTGTTCGCCCAACGGTCGAAATTCAACAGTATTTCAGTAAGTTTTTTAGTTTCTTTTGTGAATAATAATCATTGCATATATACATATTTTTTTTTTAATTTGTTGTCTTCCGTTTGCTGCGAGCATAGATATATTATATTTTGTATACACTGACGTCGTTGGCTGCGAGCGTGTTCCTGTCTTAGCTTCCGTTGTTTTCCTTAATTCCCTGCAATACATATACAAAATTAAAATGTTACACTACACGCGCGGCTGTATCGGAAATTTTAGCTTCTGAACTAACGATAGCAAATGATGAATTTTATTTACGAATGTTTTCAAAATAATTTTTGGACTTTTTATCAATGATTTATTTGAATTTACTCCATACAATGATTTAAAATATTCATTTTGACTTAAGGCAGGTAATACTGCTTTGACCTTATGACAACAAGAAGTGAACTTCTGATTCGAAACGTTTTTCGTTGCACAACCTGCATTGTAAATCCATCAATCCATCATAGAAACTATTAAAATTTTTTGGAATGAAATTTAGTGCGCATTTAAATGTATCCATAAAAATAATTTAATCAAATTGTATACTATTTTCACTATTTAAATTTAGTCTATTATCATTTTGAATTTCATACAAGTAGGTATTACTTATTCTTTGCTTCTTATTCCGATCTACCAATGTTCTACGTCGAGGCATAATGAAAATATATCTGAATGTAAAAAAAAAAAAAAAAAAAAAAAAAAAAAAAAAAAATAATGAAATTTTTGAAATTCAAAAATCAAAAGGTCCTTAACAAAAGCGTAACATTTTAAATAATGTACTAACTTTTTTAAACTACCAATCCAATTAACTTTTTATTTCTGACAGAAAAGTTATGCGAAACTGATGTTAATTCAAATTATCGGTTATGATGTCGAATTCTCTGTAATATAGAAAATATTCCTCTTCGAAATGTTTTTGTTTTATAAGTTCAAAGATTGGTCTCTACTCTATTCGACTGTTTTGTTTGGCCAAAGACCACAGAGTATCATAATACACGTCAGATAGTTGGCACCTATTTCACGCACACACACGGGCGAGAATGTATTTTTTATTTAATTATGTATTTATAACACATATATTAACGATGCTTACTATATTTTTGTTTATTTTTTGACAAAAGATAACGGAAATTGGTAGAATCGCCAAGTGCCGTTGCCATTAAAAAAAAATTGAACCTAAAGAATGAATTTTAAAAAAAAATTAAATGTATTAATAACACATTTTATATATAAATTTCAGCTTTCTGCACTACTTGTCCATATAAACATTAACAATGCCAAACCTAACACTCCTCCGTGCGCGCAATATTCTTAAAAAGGGATCAGAAGTTTTCGCTTCACGTATTAATATAAAGATATCACTTTTCTTGTAAACTGGTATATGGAAATTATGATGTGTAAGATAAGAAAACCGCGTCGAAAGGCAACCGAGGTATAAGCCTTGAAAAAACTGAGTACTTGCACTGTAATTGCAATACTAATACATCTTTCTCCTTTGAAAAGGAGAATGTCTTAATTACAAGAGACGGAGCCCGGTGGATGAGCGGCAAAGCCCTGGTCTCGCATTCTGCAGGATGTGGGTTCGAATCCCCATGCAGCCATCTGGATTTAGGTTTACCATGATTTACCCAAACTACTCCAGATGAATTCCGGGACAGTTCCTTCGAAAGGTTATGTCCCAATTCCTTCCCGTTCCTTGTCCCCAGTACCTTTCCGCCTCTAATAACCTCGGCGTTGACGAGCCGTAAAGCTATAAGCAAACCAGAAAAAAATCCCTCAGCATTTTCTAATTCGGTATCGAATGCCATTAAAACTAATAATTTTTTGGTGTTGCCGTTTGTCAGCAAACCATGTAAGCTTTCCGTACAGGTATCTAATATGGGAATGGAGACTTTCTCAGCGTATTGATTAAATGAATTCTTCACAGAAGTTCAGCCGAATAGCGTCTTAAAAAGACAACGTTTCGACAACCGGTTGTCTTCATCAGGTCTATTACTTCAGATATTGTTACCTGAAATCATAAACTCGACTGGCTTAGCAGCAGGCGAAAATCAGACCATATCTACAGACGCTCCAATGGTTCTGCAAGCATCTGTAGATGTGATCTTATTTTCGCCGGCTACTAAGCCAGTCGAGTTGGTGATTTCAGGTAACAATATCAGAAGTAATAGACGTGATGAAGACAACCGGTTGTTGAAACGTTGTCTTTTTAAGGTGCTATATGGCTGAACTCCTGTGAGGAATTCATTTCATGTAAGCTTTGCTCTATTTTTTGCGTTATTAACATAATTGTAAGGGAAATGGGACAAAGTAAAAGAGATTAGCAGTAAAGGACGTTGCTGCATAGTCTGGCTGCTCCTCTGCGCCCATAATTGTACGACATTAACAGTACACGATAAGAACCTACAGGGGCGGAGTTTGAGAGGGAATAAGACAAACAATTAAGTCTTCGCGACCCGTTCGAAATGGAGAATGAGAACTGGTTGATGGGAGTGGAAATAACCTGGAAACGGTGTAGTAAGGGTAAAAAATCTTTGATATGTACACTCTATCCAATAAATGTGGCCGGTGTGGTCACAGTTTGGCAACACAGAACAATTTCTACAGGTGTTCGAAATAATTTTTTTTCCCTGTATGTAACTTCCTGTACGCACATATCAATGAACCTGGCTGGCTTCGAGATACATCTTTTCAAGATAATATCTGATCACCGCTTCCATAAATAACTAAGAATCAAGATTACCACTATTCGAGACACGCATATTTTTTGGTCCATCCATACATGGATTTATGAATGATATGAAGAGCAGAAATAAGCAAAGAAATTATCCAAAAATGAATGAGAATAAACGTTTCTACAACTTAAATTCGATACATCTGAATAAAATGCAACATGTTGTCAGCTGTTTGGTGTAACTTGATGTTATTTTCCAAACTTTAGTGTTAGGTTCACTAACATGGTATTACGAAGTCATTTGGTATATAGAAGGCACTGGATTACATATCTGCCGATGGAATTCTTTCATAGTTGGAGTCAAGAAACACGCCTCAGTTTCCTGAGACGTCGTGCTTGTCCTACGTTGCCAAACTGTTTAAAATTAGCGAATTAGTCTCTGACGAGACCGGCTTCATTTATTGGTAAAGATTGTTCATTTACCTCATAATAATTTGCATTTCGATTCTTGCTTAGTGGTGTTTTTGTAAAACATAGTTATTATGCGACGAGGCTTGGTAAACGTTTGCTTTACTAGTAGGAAATTACATAATTATAAGCAAGTAACATATATAGCATATATAACTTACATTACGGTATGTTCTGGGCAGAAAGAGAATATATGATCACCTAAAATTAGTAGTATATTGTGAAATCACCACGTGCAATAATAAGAGCTGCTTTAAGTTCCCGCAACTTGTGTACAAGTCAGTAAGTAATACGTGCTACCTGTTAAACAACCATATCCCTGGCACGTTCGGAGGTGAAATGTGACTTTGTGCTTTAAGGAGCCACCACCCTGGATCGGAAGGAACGATGCTTTAGTTTCGAAAACATCATACAGTCAATCAGAAGCAGTCAAAAGTACGATGATCAAGAAATCAAAAGCAGAACATGCCAACGGACAAAGTGATATAGTTGCGAGCGACCCAATAGCATCTCTGAAACTTAGTAAGAAACACAACTCCTACTGAAAGGTGCCAACAGGTTATGATAGACTCGTGCAAATACTACCTTGATATTGTTAGATCTTGTAAGGAATTTGTATAATTTTAAGACATCATAGTACAGCATACTTATTTGAAGCAGCATATATATATATTAGTTAATTCTTTGCCTACGCCGCTGGCACCAAGGTAAACCTCTCGTGAGAAGCCATCGTCCCACCCTTACTCCCATAAAGTATTCACTAAGACCTAATGAGCCGGTTATGGGCTAGCCACTTGCTAGACACGTGATGAATAGCCAATGAAATTCATTCCCTCACTCCAGGCTTACAGGAGTTCCTTCACTGCCATGACTGAGCGAACATCCAGACTTAATGTAGGAATATTAGATACAGGCTAATGCATCCTCTGTATCCTCAGATGGTTTGGGAAAGATAATTCGAGTGACTAGATTTTCATTACTAATATTATTTAATTGCATCAGAGCTATTTCCATACATTATTTCCATGATTTTCATATGTTTATACCCCATTTCCGTGAATCCATTAAAGAAGCTTAATCTTTTCCCTACTATTTCAATGGCAAACACTGAATTCCTACTCATTACTAGCTATGAGTAATAGTAGGAGTGTACTACCTTCCATCACATATCTCAGGTAAAACGTATCTAGGAGTGATTCGATCGAGGCGAACCCAGTGTTCTGTGGCGTCAAACCGCTCGGGTCACTACAATATTCATCACGTGGTTTCCAATTAACTACCGAATATTCGAAACAAAATTTCGCCAGTCAATAGAACTTTAAAATTCTGGACGGTGGCTCAATCGTATTCAACGAAAATTACCATTATGCTGTTAAACAGTCATGCTGAAGAATAACTTTACCTTCCACAATAATTATGAAAATTTCGATGCTATCCCGTTAGCTATAATGCTAATATAAAGCCGAAAACGTTAACAGAGTTTTTACGAAATAGGTCTAACCTATGGGTATCAAATTAAATGTGTAAAAATTTATTCAGACCTCAAATACAAAATTTCGTGTATACCTGATCAGTAGTCTGCAGTTCAAAAAAATTCATAGCAAAACGCAAACATTATCTGGTACATGTAATAGACACGTAGAACTGAGAAAGAAATTTGTCATGACCGGGATACTAATGCAATGGAATGGTTTGGTTTTGCCCTTTTTTTTTACACTATACCTAAAGGACATGAAGCAATCTGTTTCCACTTTGCTGCAAATTGTTCAGAACTTGATGGGTGTATATCAATTTCTCTTTATGAAACAGCAGTTGCACTGTACCGACTAAATGTACGCTAATTCATCTCAAGCAGATTTTTTTATTGCAGATCATAAAGCTGAGCCATGTTTTCAGTGATTTCATAATTAAAAAATAACGAATTACTTAAACCGTCATAAATGTAACATTTCAACTCCCATAAACCATCCTCGGTCGCTACGGATGCAGCAATTACTGCTTGGACAAGTAAAGTTCATTTTTGGTATCTCAGGAAGACCCAATCCGTGATTAATTGCTCTTTTCGCTTTTTGTAAGCCACATATATTATTACGTGTTTCGTTTGTTCATAAATTTTTGGTTTTTTTATTTAGTTCAGCAAGGTATGTTTTCCAAAAACCCCTGCACACACTGATGAATAACATGTTGTAGTTCTCAACACAGTATTTATTAATATTTTCTCACAATCACATATAAATTTAAGAAACATGAATTCTTATTTATTTCGGGTAAGGTGTTTCTCATGCTAGGGTTGCGAGAATACAGAAGTTTAATTTATATATACGTTTCCTTTTTCTATTAAATTTTTAAATTTCTAAACGTTTGCGGTAGTTATTACATTGACAATGGAAGACAGTTCAGTAATTTGCATGATTGCTCCAGTTCCAAACGAGGTCAGCTGTGAGATATAAGGGAATGTAGCAAAGTTCACATCACTTCCACACCGCAAAGCTAAAGTCTAATAGTGGTCGCGGTGGTGTCCTAGTTCGACAAGAAAAACAGAACCACCACACACCCTCGCCTTCGAATCGTCGTTAAAGTGTTTCTGCGTGCTGATTTAGCTGTCGAGGTGGCGAATACGTTCGAGCAAGACGTTCGCGACAGCCCTCGTACTCATATAAATCTTTCGGCACCCACTGTGGAGGACTTCTCGTTCCGTGAAAAAACTCATATCTCCGCTCGATACATCTCCCTCGCCTGCCGCGTGCACTTAGCTACCGAACTTGTAACTTATGTTTTATGACTCGTCGCGACCAGCAGTGGACCACCCGAAAACATTCCGCGTGTGTTTTAGGAGTTCCCAGCTACGATCAATACACGCTTTGAAGATAAATCGGTGTTTAAGCCATCACGGGCTGCTATTACCTAACGCCACAGCACGTGGTTCCAGTTTTGAAGTAATTTCACTACAAAAATGGATTGTACATCGCACTGATAAGAAAAGTAGCCATGTTTATTTAGTAACGGTATTGTACAGTATTTCAAACATTTGAAGTCTGTGAGATGCGTAGTATCACGAAGTGATTGCGAGGTAAAGATCGTTCGTAAAATTATTTAAATGTTACATGTTAGTGCAACAAGCAGACAAACAGATTAAGGAGATGAGGTATTGTTTTGCCAGGAGACAGTTGCGAGACGGGAGCAGATACGGGATAGGAAATTTTTCTCCATGATTTTAATTTGCCCTGTCCGTCAGATTCGACAGAAATTCTTCAAATTTTGCAGCGCAAACCTTTAGGGATCGTATTCCCGTCAGATCAAGTTACGCGGCATCGGCTTTTGCCCCTAAAATCTCACTTTTCGTACCTAAAAATTCTCTTTTATACTTTGTTTAATGCATTTTTGGTTTAAATAGACCTTAAGACCTTTCCAGCTATGATCAAATACTAGAAACAGATGTGATGACGTCATAAACTCGTGAACTCTAACCCCAAGAATTAAATTTTTGGCCCTAGAGACGTCCCAGTTGATTATTGCCAAACAAACTGTTGAGTGGGTATACGAGGGGCGAGGTTGTGTTTATTCCTCGTATAATCTTCCGAACAACCGAAAAAAGTGGACATCACTGAAAGGGCCGCATATTCGAATCCGGTCGAGGGCATGGGTGGTTTTAATTAAGTGTTGTGTCCATCCCGTGTTGTGATGATAAAGTATATATACACTAGCAGAAACAACAAACCACAATTGCAGCTGGCTGTATGGCTGAAATGGCCAGAAGCCATTAAAAAAAATTATAACCTTCCCTTTTGTGTGTAAAGGAATCAATTCCATTCCATGTTGGCATTTGCTATGACAGTTAAACCCCCCAAGGGTAAAGCCTTGACAACGTAGGCATTTATCTATCTGGATATGTCTGGGAACAATTTTAGACACGAGACTGTACACAATATACAATCACAGGTTTACACCTAGTTTTATGTGTGCACATAATACAGGGCATCAATTGGTTGCGCATTCTGCCCCTGTCGTAGCCACCTCAACCTAACACGTTAGTTCTACCGGGTACAGCGGACCTACAGTTTAACTTAGAATCCGATCCTCGGAAGCGTTCTGGCGTACTTTACATTATACAGCAGGCTATGCCAGAGGTAAAGGTAGGATTAAAGGCCCGTGAAAATCCCCGCCGAGACAGGGATTCGAACCGGTGACCTTTCGATACCTAGTCAGACACTTAACCACCACACCGCTCTCTTGTGTGTGCAGATGATTATGATAGGCAAGTGGTAAATGCAATATGTTGTCCGTATTGAGGATGAAACAGGGGAGGGCTCGAAACAAGTATCAACATATTCTCGTCCTAATCTTTTGGTAGATACCAAGGGGACCACTTTTGTCCGATGGACTGACCACATCCGTAGTATCCTATGAACTTATTCCATACGTACAGCATGCAGATTTTGGATACATAATCTGATGATTGACTGTTCACCACCAACTCTCCTACTTTACCGGCAAGAACGGTACAGCCAAAGCAGCTAGATCCGAGTCGAGCACCAGGTACATTGCAGTAGCTTAGCTTCTTCGGCCACGAAATGCAATACGGGAATTGATAGTGAGCCATAAATATTTTTCGCAAAACGGAGAAGGCAGTGGCAATGAAAACTACGTACATGTGTACTACTCCACGCTAAGTTCAGTTTGGACTGAGGCAGGGGGAACATGGATCTAACTGGACAAAAAAACAATTTCTTGCTTGCGGAGATTTTTTAGTCCTGGATAGGCACTGAAGACAAACGTTGCCCATTTTCGGTACGCTAGAAGCCAGGAGAGACAGTTTCAGTATTATGTCCCCTTTAATCGTTTTGGGAGAGACGAGACTGGGCGACTTACAAGATACGGTTAGGTGACGCTGAGAAAACGTCTTCTGACATCTCTCTCGCCTCCCGTCCCCAGGAATCAATTCACCAGTAAATTTAGTCGAAGCTCCATTCTCTGCTCAGAACACTTGTATCACTTTCGTTTAGCCTTTTTTTTTTTGTTGAAAAAAAGCGAAAATTTATGTGGTGCAGTTCGGACGCGTTACGCCTATCGTCGAATTATCTTCGGTGATCAATTATTAACACAATTAACTATATAATATTCAAGTAAAACTTTTCTATACGAAATTTAAACAACGAAAACGCGAAACGTCACCGAGAATAAATAAATTACAACTGTTGCATAGGCGTATCAATTAAATAATATTTTAATAAGGAACTGGAGAAGAAATTGCCTACAATAATTAGGCTACCTATTATTTACCGAGATCTGCGTAACTTCATCTTTCTCTTTGTGAGTTTGTTGTAGAAATTATGCAAGATGGCTTAGTTCCCTCAATAAAACAGTAACGAGTACCTCTCGGTGCTTCTTCCCCCGTTTATTATTTTTGTTCATTCCTAAAATATTCACCAAGCATGTTTCCAGTTTTTCTGCCCTCTCTTGCCGCATATATAAGCCTTATTAATTTATATCACCTGCTACAACTCTTGGCAACAATTCATCTGCGTGTCTGAGGAATGGCTCTTTTCCCCTCGTTGCCACAACTTGGACGATTAATTTTCTACAGCCTAACGTTTTCCACGTAATTGTTACGACGTGCTTTCACACTCCGCTCCCTAACGCGTGATTAATCTAATTAAAAACTTAAGCCTTCGATCCAAAACTGTGAGAGAGTAAACAAAGAAGCAATATCGTAAATCTTTAATTCTCTAATCGGAAATCATATGAATAGTTTTCAAGAATTTTCAGTAAGGAGGGTGTTAGTTCCTGTGTTGTAAACAGTTCCTGCTTTTCTGTATCTGTAAGTTTATAACTGGCTGTGAACGAGCTATGGATTCACTGGTTACGAGAATTTTTTCTTTCTCAACAATAACAGGTACCATTTTAGCCTCGCATTCGGGGGGACGCGGGTTCGAATCTCCGTGTGGACTTCCACATTTGGGTTTTCCATGCTTTCCCCAAATCACTCCTTCCCGTTCCTTCTACTCAGTACTTTCGCGCCTCTAATGACCTAGACGTCGACAAAGCGTAAATGTCAAACAAAAAAGGCAACATTAAAATACGAAACATGGGTTGGAAATTTCTATTTCGCAATTTCAGTGGTTTGATTGTAGGCCTATTGTACAGTCCAATGTATTCGTCTTTTTCAAATGTTGTTTCAAAAGTTTTTGTTTCGCATGGAGGCGTAACAATAGGGTTGTAGGATGGGCGAAATGCCACTGGCCCCCAGCCGGAGGGGGCCCCCGGCCCGCAACTGGAGACCTGCTGCATCATTCAAAAAACAGCCTCAGCCCATCACTGTCACCACCCGGGGCAGTTATGGAGATAAACCGTAAGGTCACACATAAATTGCGTGCCCCGGTTTGCCACTGACCTCCCCCCCCCCCCACCCTAGATCCGTCTCTCAGGGTGAGCCCCATCAGATGAATTTTCTTCTGGTTTTGCGGATACTGGAGAAACCTTTACAGTGTGATGGACCAGTGTTACATTACGCGTAAATGGTAGTCTGCCATGTTAAAGATTAGAATGATTTATCTCGAACCATCCTTTTAAAGCACAGGTTCCCATTGCATATTAATACTTGAATGGAAGGTATATGTTGCGGCTATGATATGGAAAATGTATTTTACGCAGGAAGCGGTTTCACTGGGGGTAGAGGTCGCCGTATGTGTTTAGGTTAACTGAGGAAGACACGGGAAATTAAAAAAAAAAAAAAAAAAAAAAAAAAAAAAAAAAAAAAAAAAAAAATTAGAATCAACATGAGTTGCTGCAATGACTGATGGCAGAAAAGCTACTGTTTGTCACGAAATGAATAAACGTACGGAATAATCAACTAGATTTCGTGCATATTATCGATCGTTAGCGATTCCTCTTTGTAAGCGTAAAACTGGGCGATAGGGGAAATTGCACTGAAAAAATTTAACAAAAAAAGAAATGGTAAAATTGTCATATATGGAAATTGCAATCGGAGCATGAACTCCACCGCAATCAAATCAAATTAAACAACCATCACTGAACCTTGGCCTAAATAAAAACATTAAAATATTTGTGGACGGCTGCGGCTTGTTCCATTGTTTAAGCAAAATTCGTTATTTGTTCTGTCTATCACCCAATGGATGCTGATTAGTGAATGATGGATGTTTTTATAAATAACATATGATAAAAGTGATTACTTTTCAAAGCGTAATATACTACTAGGAAAGGGTTTTAACTAACCTTCAACTGATTGGGAGCACTGCATATTCATAACAGAAATAGATGAAGTTTCCAGTGAAATCTTAATAACTTCTATCCCGGAAAGTCAAATTGAAAACGTGTCTACAAATGGTGCTTTAAGAGACATTTTGTCGTAAGAAGGCTTACTATTATTACTGCAGTGGTAGTATTAATAGAAAATGCTGAACATAAATCCTTAGTAGCAACTGTTAGTTCTTCTTTCCCTAAAAAAGGAATGTTCACGTGTTTATCAAAGAGTAAAAAATAATTGTCTTGATAAGTAATGAGGATATTTTGTGTGTGAAACATCAGTAGTCAGATTTCACTGTTATTTTGTTTGAAGTTATCTGCAAATACTGTATACTCCAACGAACATTAAAGCAGATAGGAAGGTTTCCCTAGGTAGATGTAATCCAAAACAAAATTGCTCGAATGAGGAGAATTCAATCTTCGTTACAAGTCGTCCTACAGCATTTAGTCGACAAGCATTAAATTAGTTGGACCAGATGTACTGTTACGATCACTAAGCACTCAAATACATTTAATGCTTCTAAATGTGTATTCTATGCCATGGCTGTCTCATTATTAGAAGAATTGATGCGAATTGGTTACAACGAACTGAAAGATGTGAGGTACTCGTACTTTACCTCTCTTGTCGAATAAGCTATAACTTCAGCATCCACCTGTGGGAACATCTTATCTCTCATTCTGGGCGGTAGAATTTCAAATGCTTGCGTTCAGGATAAATGGGTAGCATCAAATACTAGAGCTCTTTTTAGATAAGTAGCGGCCTTTAAAATAATCCTTCATTTACAGTTCCTCTTCAAACTCCCGAGCTACGCTCCAATTCTTCCATTCCTTTAGTATCATGCAACTAAGTTCAAACAGAGAGGAAAAAGGAGGTAAGAGAAACGCTAAGAGCCATTTTGCTCGTTTTAGGACAGGATACTAAATTTTCATGAAATCGTATCATCCAAATATAATTTATAATTTCATCCACTTCTCCAATATTGCAGAAAAAATAAGTTATTTTTTAAAACTATTCCAAGTACAAAAATATTAATTATAATATGTTTAAAATGAAAAATCGTGGAATTTTGCTGAGTGTGGTTTTTTTTTAACTACTAGTTAAAATAGTTTTAATGAAGTTCACAATACTGTATTTGAAAATTTAGACGCTTTTATTATACAGGGCGTTCGCCGGAAAACGCTACCCTCCCAGTCTGTTGCCGTCGGCAACTTGCTCGGGCAGTGGAACCAGCAACTCCCGCCACACGGCACTGTGAATCACCGCACTGTTTAACACCTCCGCTGCCCCAACAGTGCAGTGACGCAGTATAATGGGACCCTTACATTGTTAAGAACGGTTTTTTTGCATTGTATCTAGTTTGTGACTTCAGTCTCTTATTAATCAGTGCTGTGCATAAACGTTTCTTTGCGGTTTGGCTGGTTTGGGGCTTCATACTCTTACTAATCTGTACCGTGTTTGAGTGTGAGTAAAATTATGGTACGTTACAGTTTGCAACAAAGAATATTTCTCTACGATACATATGTGAAGAAGAAGTCGTTTAAAAAGTGTCGCAGTAAATTTCGTCGCGAATTTCCTGGTGGTTTACTGCCAGCTAAATCAACAATTCTGCGTCTGGTTAAAAAAGTAAGAGAAACGGGTTAATTTTTTAACAAAAAGAGACCGTCGGTCAACCGTATTCTCACAGAGGAGAAAATTGACGATATCGCTTTTCGACTAGAACAGTCACCCAAAAAATCATTAAGTCAGTTAGGGCAGCGTGTGTCTCGAAATATGTTCAGAAGATGTGAAATGTGCATTACACAAGAGGGTCAACACTTCCAGAATCTTTTATAAGGTAAGCTAATGAATTACGTCATATTTAAATGCTTAGCACATACAAGTTTATGAAGTTTATGAAGCGTAATTATTATGAAATAGTCCGCGGCTGACGGTCGAACAATGCCGGAACTGACCGCTCGCTCGCCGGGAGCAGTTTCTTCCTTGTAGCGCTAACAGTGGGTTGCGTTTCCCGGCGAACGCCCTGTAGATTCTGCTATTGAAAGAAAGAAAACTCGTATCAGAATTGAAGAAAGACATACAAGAAAAATGTGAATACAAGAATCACATGTGGCTTTTTTTTTTTTTTTTTTTTTTTTTTTTTTTTTTTTTTTTTTTTTTTTTTTTTTTTTTTTTTAATAAAGAGACGAGTTTTAAATTTCCTCTGAAATTAAACTGGAAATGTGTTACTGGGATTTTATCCCCACTGCAAATTTTGATATACGTATTTTATATCTCCTATCGTTAATATAATGACAAATAATTAATAATCCTCTGAAGAGACTTCATTGGTAATTTTGCTTCGAAATGTAGCCGTACAAAAAAATTGCAAAGAAAGAAAAAGACATGGAATTTATGAATTAAAATAATTAATTTCCCAAGATTGTTTTCCGGGATATCCCCGAAGAATTTGGCCGCCGGGTCGCATTCATTTGATTTGCAGTTGCTGTACCTGCAATTTGACCTGGAATCTGAACGACGGAACTTGTTAGGTTAGTCGTATCAACAAAATAAAGCTTGTGAACTCTCCTGGATGCATGGAATTTATGACTTCATGTAATACAGACACGGCATTCAAAACGTAAAAAATACTCTTGCAGGCAAAAGAAGGAATAATGATAAGATTCTGAAGTCGTGGTAACAAACTTGTTATAAACAACTGGTGAAATAAATATTCCATGGAGAGGGATTGATGGACCACATAGTTGCTTATAAACTGTTCTGAATATTATTGAAAGAGAAACGTCAAGAATAACACCTAGCTTAGATCATTTTAGCTTATTATAACATAGTGTTTCTGCATCCGTCCAGCTATAATTTATTGTTATTATTACTCCGCGATTCACTAAAAGTGTGTGGCGGAGCGGGGGAGGGAAAACAAATTATTAACGTCTTCAATAATAATATATCTTTAACTTAATCGTGTTTCCATTAAATAATAAAATTATACAATAATAATAACAGTAGCAGAATTGTAAGGTTTTATTATTTATTTATTTTATTTATTTATTATTACTATTATTATTATTTATTTTTTTTGCAACTGTTCATTTAAAGATTTAGTGTTTCTATTCTTACTGGAACTGTCAGTGATAATACAGATTATAGAAATGACTGTCAGATTGTATGAACGAATGTAAGTTTTCTCGGTGAGTCAGTTGCGTAAAATCTTAATTAAGGCTTTCCGCCGAAGTAGCGCCTCAATGTAGGGCGACGTTTCGAAACGTCGCCTTACATTGACGCGCTACTTCGGTGGAATGCCCTAGAAGATCGTCAGATTGTATGTCGAACACAATGGACTAGTTCGCTTCTAACAGCATTCAGGAAAATATTTGCAAATGCACGTACAAACAGCTTATGTAAACCTGTAATATTTAGTTTCAGGCAAGGTGTTTCTACTAGCTTGGCTAGTTTTGCGTTTATCTGTATACATTAAATGAGAAAGGCGACACATTTGAAAATTTCTGTGAGGTTACAAACTGCTTGACTACGTTGATCCTAAAAATATCCTATATTCATTGGAACAGCATAAAATATGGGAAATATCAAAATTCTAAATTTCAGAGTGCCTAGAAAATGGAAAGCAAAATCCGTCTCTAATACGTTAATGCAAACAAAAAACTGGTACCATATTAAGTATTATAACGCCGAAAGATTTCACAACTTTGTATGCTGATAAAAAAAAAAAAAAAAAAAAAAAAGAATTCCCGAGCTTAAAAATGTCAAAATCCAGAGACGTTTTGTGGGTCCAATTCTCCACCTGTCCAATAAACCACGGTTGGTTGATTACGTTATTTTTCAGAAATGTATTGATGGCCATAGTTCTTCATATCATCTTCAAATCATTTTTGACAGTAGTCAAATGCGGTGCTTTTTGAGGGGTAATACCTCCAGCCGTATATACCTACAAATCTTCAAGTGTACGACTACGCGAACTCAAAAAGCATTGCCGTCTTCATGTGTTACGTGTATTTCACGCAATAGGAAGTTACAACAGAGAGAAGTTTACAAACAACGCTCCTTCTTCTTTCCCTTGAGTTAAACATGACACAGTTTTTGATATATAAATAACGATTCTTTGAAAAAAATGCTTGGTTAATGGCGAAAAAATTAAACTTTAATGTTACAGAACTAGTAAATGGTTCAATCGACAACCGCAGCTAAAAAAGTGTTGAGCTATAACTAAGTGCACATACGTGAAATAAGAAATGAAAATAATAGGAGCAGCTTTCTTCCATCGCAACTTCTCAAGTTGCCTTTCAGGGTTACTACAAAAGAATCGTTCACTTTCAATACCCGATTTATTCCAAAGTATTATACTTACAAATATTATTGATATATGTAAATAACCACAAAATATACAATTTTTATGCTCACTCTACAAATGTTCTGTGTGCCCCCTTGGTCACACGACACACGTCCAGGCGGTAGTTCAATTCAATCCACACATTTTGTAGCGTGATCGCGTCAATGTCCATCAACGCATAACTGATCCGTTTTTTCAGCTCTTCCGTCGTTTTTGGTAGTGGGGGTACGTAAACAATGTCCTTAATGTGTCCCCAAAGGAAGGGGTCTCACCTTGCCTCCATTTCGGGAGAGACTGAACTGAACTTGTTACGGATACTGAACTTGTGCTTCCACGCAACCCGGTGTACAAACTTGAACTATTGTAGTGTTGCTACGCCTCCTGGTACACAAACTTGGATATTTTTTTCTAATTTTCATATATCTTTATATATAAAGATGAATGTATGTTTGTTTGTTTGTTTGTTTGTTCTTCATACAAATCCACAGTTTTCATCCGATCTCGATGAAACTTTGCACACTTATCCTTTGAATCAAGGAGAAAAATACTGTCTACATTTGGCTGAAAAATTATATGTATAAATAACACGTGTTGTCTCATAACTTTACGGCGATAGACAGACACGTTGGATATGGACGTCTCCGTACCGTGTTTCCGTGTAGTGGACTGGCAGCTTAGTGGTTAAAGCGCTTGCTTACGAACGTCGTGGTATCCATTTCAAATCTCCGTGGAGGCTAAGATTTTTAAAAATCGTTTTCCATCGTAAGAGTCAGGCCTGGGCCGTAGGTTATTCGGATTGAATGTTAAACTGTAGATATTAGAAAGTTAGGGGTGTAATGCGAGGCGAATCGTAGGTAGTCTTGCAATTTTGTAGGTGTACACATTTTTACGTTATAATGATCCCTCAGGTGTTGTTCGCAGTCAGTGTGTGAGTGTGAACCACAGTAATATTATTATAAATACGGAAGTAAG
Source organism: Vandiemenella viatica (assembly GCA_031002005.1). Lineage (NCBI taxonomy): Eukaryota > Metazoa > Arthropoda > Insecta > Orthoptera > Morabidae > Vandiemenella > Vandiemenella viatica. The sequence goes on from CM061921.1 coordinate 12,806,767, forward strand.
TCTCTGTCTTTTTGTTACGTTTTGACGACTAAATGGCTATATCGTTGTGATTGAATTTTATAAGGAAACCTGTATGAAGGGCACAGGATATTTTTTCCAGTGTGATTAACAGTTGTAGTCACGAAATTTTGAGACCTTATCGAATGGTGACAGAAATATGTTGGAAATTGATTCTCTTCAAGAGACAGGTTCGACGGTACAGTGATATAGTGATAGCTTTCCTGTCATATTATTCCGACTCGATATTGTTTGGGACCAATCCTTCGTTACCAACAACTTTCTATATTTAATTCTGGCAAAAAAATTCTTAATCCACGCGTACGAAGTCGCGGGTACGAGCTAGTCAATCATATTTGTAAGCATAATACCTTTGAATAAATCGGGTTTTGAAAATGAAAGATTCTTTTGTAGTATCCCTGTATATCTTAGCTGACTGGTTAACCTATTTTATATCAGAATGGATGTGAGATGTGGTTATTAAAAAATGAGACTTGAGGAAAAGCGTTTACTGTTATAATATTACAGCTTAATGCGATTCGCTTTCACGAACTACCCTTCGGATCAAAAATTCGTTAGGAAATAATTTTCTATGGCTGCATACAGTTGTGAATGTCATCCGAGAACAATGCGTTCAATATCGTTGCTTTTACAAGCGTAAACACTTAAAAATGGTCTCCCGTAAGTACCTAATAAATCCAATGAATAGAGTGGATGACGAAAGCTGGCATCTTCCTACTGACTAGAAATTTCTGTGATTGGAATCACTGTCTTGAGAGAAATTCGAATGTTGTTCTTTCACAATTGTAATTTCTTTTTCCTTATGCGTTCTCTTGTCTTACCGGTAATTGAAGATAACACCGCTGGTTAACTGCAAGTTTTTTTGAATCCAAAAATACCATTATATCACTATGAATTTCTCCAAAAGGATCAGCATTGCCTTTAACTTCAGTTTTCTCTTCTTGGCTTTTTTCATTCGTATCACGTGAAAGACTTTTAGTACATCAATTCATTGCTTCATTATCATACTGAAAGAATACTTATCTTGAAGCATAACGTCAGATTTCATTGTGAATTTCTCAAGGACACATATTTCACCAAAAGCCAGGTAGCCGTTCCTGTACATAATAATAGTTGCTGCAATAATCCTTGACATTATTGTGGATTATTTTCTGCCTTGAAGCCTTAGTGTCACAAGAACCCATTCCGCATGCTGACGTAAGTGGCATAAAACAATGTACACAGAGTCATGTAACTGCAAATCAACTAATTGCTCAAAATTTGCTGTGGCAACATCGCCAGGAATTTTTTAAAAAAATGTTTGCTTAATCCTAATATTAAAGTCTCTTCCAACAGCTGCTATTTTCGTGGTGAATCTGCTGTAATTTTTGAAATGGATTTATTGGTTGCTGTTTTCTATGGGCTTTTCGCCTCGTCGACGTCGAGATCTTTAGAGGCGAGATGGAATTGGGAACAAGGAATGGGAGGGATTCCAGCCATTGCCTTTTCAAAGAACGCTGTTATTCACCTTGATTGATGTCGGGAACTAATGAAAAACCGAAATTGCGTCGACCAAAATTCAACGACAGCGCGTTACCGTTTAACCATGGTGCTCAGTAAAATGGATTCAAAATCTGAAAGTGTGTCTACTGAAATTTTATATGAGAAATTTTATTTTATAAAGTTTTAATTTCGTGATGCTTTTAAGTTCCTAGTACAGTTGGTAATTATTAACCTCGCATTCGGGAGGACGTCGGTTCGAATTCCTGTCCAGGAATCGAGATTTGGGTTTTCCATCCTTTCCCCAAATCATTCAGGATGAATGCCGGGATGGTTCCTTCAAAATGCCGTGGACAAATTCCTTCCTGTTCCTTGCCCCCGGTCCCATCACGCTTCTAATGACCTTGACGTCAACGAGGCATAAAGCCATAAGTTAAAAGAAATGAACTTGCTGTTGTCTACCCCTTCCACTTGTGGTCTGTTGATTTCGATGTATGAATGGAACCCATGAAGATTCTATTGCATGATGATTCTGATTTCCAGTGGCAGTTAAAAAATTGAAATAAGCGGTGACAGTCAGCTTGCGACAGCTAGAAGGGACCTGACACCTGATGAAGCTGTCGAAGCATCGTGTTTATGCAACACTATCCGGCTGGACACCCGAGAGGATTTCATTGTATCAGTACGCCGGAAAATCTCTACTCGCACATCAATATTTGTTTGTATAAAATAGTTTGCGAAATGCCAACAACAGCAACAAAAATTTTAAACCAATTGACATTTTCATGTTGTATTTAGTATATGTTCTCTTTCCTCCATTTCGTAGTCGCAAATAATCTACGCAATTCCCATTGATATTTCTTAAATAGAAACTGCAGTTTATTTAGTACTGCTTAGACAGTCGATGATCATAATACAGTAAAGACGTTTTCTAAAGTAAGGAATGTCGGCACAATCTCAATTCTTTAGACATTTTTACTAATTAGTTATTAGTTTAACTAGTTAAAAATTTATAAGCTCTCTCTATGAAACAGTTATTACTAAAAGTTTCCACTCTCTAACAACATTTTAAGGTAATAAGTATTTATTTGATTGCAGACCATAACTAATCCAGTTGGTTTTTTTTTAGGTTTAAGGGCAATTTAGATTTTACCAAAATTATTTGCCTCGGCAGAAAAAATGGTGCAATAAGTAAAGAGCAGAGCGGGATATATTTAAAGCTTGTCCCCCAGCAGGTGACTATTCAATTAGTTGGCTGCCTCTGCCACAGCGGTAAGTCAGGAAAAGCGCCGTGAGCACCCCCACTGGTGGAAAGAACGCTTATCCCGAAATTTATGTTAAATGAGGTAATATTCAAGTCGCGACATATCAGAGCTTTCGCAGCATACGTAAGCTGTGAGATTCTCCCGGTGTGACTACGCGAACGTTCCCCTGTGAATATGGAATCAAGTCACGCACACAGTGCTTTCCTCGACTCACCCTCGCCAACTCTGTCCTCTATCATCTCCGCCCGCGACCTGAATGCAAGAAACGCGATTCTCACGCAACTAGTAATTCTTAAATAAACATAAATTAAAAAAAGATATTACTCATGGTTGTCGGAGTTGCTGATCACGCAGCTTGTTGATGTAGACGTAGTTGTTGACACCAATTTGCTGCACTGTTGCGAAAAAAAAACTCAATTGACCACTATCTATATTAAAGAACATTCACAGCGGGGAAAAGGGGGGATGTGTGGACGAAGGATTCCTCGCCGTCTCAACGTATTGTAGTCTTCGTAGAGCTTAGCAGCCAGATGGTCTTGTAAAAACACGTTTCAACGAAGTGCTATGTTACCTTCATCAGCTAAATAAGCTGTTTCAAAAGACAAAAATTAGATTGCTTATCAAAGAATTGAATAAAATGACGCCCTTTGGCTTGGCTGACGGCTGACAGTGTACGGAATTAGCCAGCGGTGACATCAAGCTCATCCGCGTCTGTATAAAAATTCTTTTTCTGGTCTTTTCGAACATTGATGCTAATAATAATAATAATAATTCTGTGTGCTCGTAATGACCTGGTGACAGGGTTTCTATTGGGCTGCTCATTCCACAACTGTCGTAGCCTCCTTAACCTAACCTGGTAATCCTACCGGGTGCAGGGGATCTACAGTTTAGCGTAAAATCCAAACCACGGAAACATTTTTTTTTTTAAATAATTGCTTTACGCCTCTTAGACGTTGAGGTCATTAATGGTGAGATGGGACCAGGGACTTGGAACGGGAAGGGATTCGGCCATGGCCTTTTGAAGGAAAAATCCCGGCATTCGCCTGGGTTCCCGGACGGGATTCGAACAGGTGTCCTCCCGAATGCGATGCCAGCGCGTTAACCGCTCTGTCGCCACGCTCGGTAGAAGAATTCTGGCGTATTTCACACCACAAAGCAAGCTGTGTCAGAGGTGAAGGTCGGGTTAAGGACCTATGAAAATCGACTTTTCAATCCCCAGCCAGACACCATATCCACTGAGCCACTAGATGCATGATGAATGCGGCAGATCACATCGTCGAAAGGTTGAATTCTTATAACAACATCCGTCTATAAATCTGTGAAGATCATATTCTCAGCACCATAGATAAGGAGGTCCGTATTAAAAGTAAGATCCTCCAGTGTTCCACAACAATATTGGAATGTCTGAGATGGACTCTTCTTACTGCACTCTCACGGTGCAATTTAACTCAGGTGTTTGGTATTTGAGCCAATTATTAGGAACTGAGCACCAACTCCTCTCCTACGCAGCTGGGCAAAGTATGAACGATGAGAATTCTTTCAATCATCGGTTCTGGAATCAACTAACACCATGTTAACGGCGAGAAGACATTTCTGCAATACCCGTGCACGTTGTAGGATAGTATTTACTTAGTTACACGTTCGGCGGATTTTGATGTAACGGGTCTTATTTTCTGAAATATTGTCATTCAATGTTTTCATAACATCTTACATACCACGTATGCTACGAAGGTCGGAGACTGTTACTCTGCAGAATTGTGTTCGTGCCCGGCTAATTGTCTATTTATTTTTCAATAAATAATTCCCTTATTTCTCATACTTCTACAATTTCAATTTTATTCAATATTAATACAATATTTCTCATGCTTAAACAATTATTAAACGTTTTGAATTGTTTTCTAAAAATAAGAATAGTTAATTTTTATAAATGATGTTATTGGCAGTTGAAAATGACAAATTTGTTAGAAAACAACATACTATTGTCTATTAATTTATCAATAATCTGATAAACTGTCTATGTATCATCATTATCCAATTCAATCGTGAGGTGATGTGGCGCCTTAGAGTTACACGTTTTAATGTCCTACTTTTGTGGGAATAATTTATTAATTTCATGTCTTCCGTTATTAATATGCATGACGCTTCTTAGAAAGAAATGGGATAAAATAAACGATATCTAGGATGAAATAAATGATTGATATTAAATTAACAGCAACGCGAGTATCCACGGCATTGCTCAATTTTAATATAAAAAATTAAAGTGAGTTTAATTAAACGACACAATCCTTTTATCACAACAAGTACCAAGAACTTCAGACAAAGTGTTTGCATAAATGTGAGAGCATAAAATCACCCCGGGCATGTGTTACTGTCATTTAACTGTTCTTGTGAACAATTAGGAGTGTATGCCTTGCGTAACTTTGCCAGGTTTTTTTTTAACGCCTCATCGACGTCGAGTTCATTAGAGGAGGGATGGGATTTGGGACAAGAAATGTGAAGGAATTCGGCCATGGCCCTTTGAAGGAAGCATTCCGGCATTCACCTGGAGTGATTTGGAGAAACCGTGGAAAACCGAAATCTGGATGCCCGGAAGGGGATTCGAACCCGCGTCCTCCCGAACGCGAGCCCAGAGCATTGACACTCACTCACCACCCTCGGTTTTAACACTGGTGTCAGAGTCTCACAGCGGGCGAAGAGTTGGTTGCCTGCTTAGCTGGTTGTTTGGAGCGCTGAATCTCGACCCTCAGCTGCAAGTAGCAAACTGACATCCGTGAAGTCTTGGCGTTGTGGCGAACCGTCGGTTCCCCAAGTACTCAGCACCAACGCTGAACCAACAGATTGCGGTATAAGAACAGAAGTGTCGTCGTCGTCTTCTACGCCGACCCAGCCAGCTTCCGTCAAGTCCCAGTAAACACCCCCCTTCTTTCCCGAGCGCCAATCTTGTCTCTGGGAATTATTGAGTCTTCCAGGATAGGCCTACTCTTAATCATGCAAAAGTTATATACAAACATTACTAATTGCAAAATCCTCTAGTTGGCCCTCCCCACCAACTCTCACATCCATCGAAAACTGTAGAAATTTTTCCCGCTCAATGTTACGTGCCTCGTCTTCCATTTGCCAGATTCTCATATGGAGTTGGTTGCCAGAGTCCTCACTTTTTACTCTTTCACTGTTGTGAAAAACATTCGCTTGTCTTATTGTTCGGTGCTATCTGCTATCGTTTTTAGTGATTCGGCAGTAAGTCTCATTTTTTAACACCGTTAGGTCCACCCTATCATCCCTTGGCGTAGGCTCTGAAACTCGCACACAGCTTTCTTGAGGAACTTCCACAGGCGGCATACTACAGAGCACAGATAGAACTTGAACAGTCTTCTCCAGTCTCTTCCATCCAACTCAAGAATTTCCCGCCTGTTTTTTTGATCCATCTATCCGACGATGTTCATCATGGTCTCTGATGATTTCATAGGTTCCACTCCAACACTGCTTTTTCTCCATCTTTCCTCCGAGCAACAATGCCGGATCACTTCCACTTTAAGGAGGCTGTCTTCCCCAAGATGTCTGTGACTTTAGAAAATGATGTAATGTCAGTTGATCTGTTCTTCTCTCTTCCAGTAATACCTAACGTTTAACTATCCATAGCCCTTTTGGTTTTCCTCTTGTAAATTCATTTACTGATCGATACTCACAGACGTTTTTCGAAATGAGAAGAACGCATTGGTCGTAAACAGTTTTCATTAAACTTTGTGGGCATATTTCATTTTGGGACAATTGAATAATTCCCAAAAGCTTGCCATCCCAGCTTGACGCAACGAAAAATTTCTGGTCTTACATCTCATCTCAAATTTAAAAGCTGGCCATTATAATGTACTCACTAAAACTTTCTAAAGATAAATTATTTATTTGTATATTCCTCACTGTGACCAATTTGTTAGACATTACTTTTGTTTTTGAAAGATTTTTACTCAGACCAATAAGGTCACACTCAGAAACGAGATCGGTAACGAAGGTGTGAATTTCTTTATTGTCGTTGACCAAAAGCGCAATGTCATTGGCGAATTATTACGTCTTCTAGTCCCGATTTTAATTACTTTTTCCGCTCATTCTAGCTTTTACACTGCCAAGACATCTGTAAATAACTTCGGAGAGATGGGGACCTCTTTCGATACGGAAATCTGTAAATGGTTCCCTGACGCTGACAAAGATTGAGGAGGTGCGATGGAGCACTCTGATATTGGCTGTGTGCACGCCATATTCAGTTAAGGCTAACATTTACATACTTAACTTCAGTCACCATCAGCATTAGGATGATATGGATCACAGAAACACGAAAACCTTAAAATGAAGCATAACAAGAACATTTTATAAATTAACTAAAAGATTTCCCTAATAGCGAAAGTGGGAAACATAAATAACTGTTATTCTTAAAGATGTTTCTTTAGTAATTGTGAAGGACAATCCTCATAGACATTAAATTATTGGATGAACTGGATAACCGTATTTCAGTTCACACCCACAATCAACGGTTACTATATTGGGATTATTTTTGCCTAAATGAAGTTTCTCTGGGCTCAACATTCCCTCCAGACAACATCTTTCCACTGTACTCGTAATGAATCATGGCTCAGTAAGAGAACAATACCTCCTTCCTTCTAGCGTGTCTCACGCCAAGATTCTGCTGCTAATGGGACATATCATCAATCGTAAACTTTCATATTTTACTCACTGCTGTGACCATGAAAAAGATTTATCCGTAGCAAATTTACAGAAACGTGACTATTAGGAATTTTGCTGAAAGCAACCAATATTAATAAATTCTACAAATTGTATATGTGCAGATCTCATTCGCTAAAAGCTTATTTTTAGTTTTGCTTAGTACATATGGTTTCAATTTTACTACGTAGAGAGCGTCCATAAACTACGTGAGTCCATTTTGGCGTCCTATGAAATCCCCTCCCCCCCCGTAGCCCCCCCCCCCCCCCTCCGTGTGGCACGTAGCTTTATTCCGTATTGATTCCAGAAGACATTTTATACTGTTTTCTCTAGTCAGACTGTCGTAAATTACATACGAAGTTAATTAAATGACGAAAATAACTATTCGCATGCTGTTGTGTGTTCTGTACCTTAAATGTAACAAATAATATGAATGAAAAGCTAGATGACTTTGCTCGGAAACTACCCTTCCCCCCACGTAGCCAACCATAGCTTCTAAATCAACCACTCCCCCCCCCTTTAGACCGAACCTCGTAGTTCATGGACGCTCCCTTATTACGAATTTCATACTGGCTAAACTTAACTACCATAATTACTCCCGAACAGCCCGGATCCGAAAGCTGTAACTTATTTAGCAGCCATGGACTACGTGTGGCGCTGTCCGACACGGCCAATGATCAATATAGAGTTAAATAATCTTCATAAATTATAAAAACATTACCGATCAGTGTGAACAATACAGGATGAGCAATATTTTTTGTAGTCCAACTATTAATTAAGCTTATTTATTCTTGATGGCTTTCCACGTTAATTCACTCCAACAGTATTTTATATATATATTAGACTGAAAATAAGTTTTACCTGCCCGTGTAGCTTATTGCACTGAGGCGCCACAAACTGGATCAGGGAGATACTGTACAACGTACTGAGCACGAGCCTGGACCCGAGCGTACAGGCCGTTCTGACTGCGGATTTTAGGCCGTTTTCCACAGTCATCAATGATAATGCCGGGACGGTTCCCAAGCTCATACTCATAAACTACACATTTCACAAACAAAAAAAATACACTTACCACACGCTGAATATAGTTACACGTTTAACAGACAGAAGGTAACACTTCACATCTCTCATTAGTACTCAGTATGACCAGGCCGTAGGTATGAAACGCTTGGTGTCTGCAAGGCCATGCGGCCATATTTTTGATCATGCCAACGATGAGTAAAACTCATCGAAAGAATCCAACCCCCAAAAGTTGGGAAACGAAGTTGAAGAAGAAGAAGAAGATGAAGACTGAAAATGCGTGTTATTGTTAGGAAACTAATCATGATTATTGGATTACGATTTGTTTCCTATCTCGAATAAACCTTAGCTCAATGATGATCTAGGTACTGCACAATGCGAAGCACGCAGCAGACGACTTTGATAGGTATTTCAGTGTTTACTGTTTCATGCTGTTCATTCCTGTCGCGGAAACCATGAAAAACGTTTGGTTGCTTGAAATAAAAACTCTGACGAATCACCTTCCACTTATGTTTATTTCCCCGTGCGCTCTATAATAATATCACCGAGCGGGGTGGTGTAACGGTTAGCGTTCTCGCCTCGCATTCAGGAGGACGGCGGTTCGAATCTCTGTCCGGGCATCCAGATTTGGGTTTTCCATGGTTTCCCCAAATCACTCCAGGCAAATGCCGGGATGCTTCCTTCAAAAAGGCCATGGCACAATTCCTTCCCATTCCTTGCCCCCATCCTTGCCCCCATCCTTTCCCGTCTCTAAAGACCTCGATGTTAAAAAGAGACGTAAAGCAGTTTAAAAAAAATATAATAATATCACACAACAAGGTATCGCCTAGATCAAAAGATACTGAGTACTATCATACACAAATGTTCCAGCGATTAAATTCACACACTTCCTAAAACTACTTCAACTATTTTCAACTACTTTAAACTAACTTGCAACTAACAAATTCGTCTCTGCCTCGTGTTCATATAAACGGTTTAAAAACGTCCAGAATCATTCAAAGAGTTGTGACCGACGTTTCTCGAATCCTAACAATACTTTAACAATTAAACCCATACAAAAATGAATAAAAATTATACAAAATCACTCACAATCGTTAGGAAACATCTTGATGTTAATACTGTTTATATACATTTGCACACAAAATTATCAGCATAGACCAGTTCAAACCATCGTAAATTGTCCTCCAAACATGGTAGCTCACATCAGTACTTACAATTACAAACTTATAATTAATGCTTCATATATTATACCGTCCTTTATAGTATTGCATCTCATTAACACAGTTTTTGTCTATAAAACAAGGTATATTTGCATGACGTATATACACAAATTCACAACTAAAATCAATAAAAAAATGTACAAATCCATAATTACCCAACCTGCTATGCATAATTCTTAAGATAAAATTTCCTAAAAAGGCTTGGTCTGACGGATGTTATAATAGTTCGAGCTCAGCACCGCATTACTTCTGCAACCCTCGGCTCTGTGAAAACTCCGTACAAGAAACTTGAACTGAAGCGTAAACGTTAGTGTAAAGCAGATGAGAAATATGTCGCTTGACAAAGGTGAGCACGATCAGTGTGGCTGAAGGTGTTATAATGACGTCTGACTGAAGGAGCGACTTCAGATAGCATTTTGGAGGACGTCGGATCGATGTCTGGTCTGGTCCGGTCATCCGGATTTCAGTTTTCCACTATTTCCAAAAATCCATCTCGGCGAATGCCGATATAATTAATTTTGTGTGTTTCAATTATTCTGTTGTTTGTTTGACTCCTATATATTGCCGTGATTATTCTAAGTGCGTTATGGCAAGGGTACGATGCAACAGATGGCATCAAACAATGCCTGGAATATCTCCCTGGCTGCTTTGATCAGCGTCAATTTACCTTCTAATTTTATCGTTCTCGGAACATCCTGGTTGTAAGGTATGCGTACAATTCATTGGCATATGTGTCCGCATATCGATCCGATTCACAGGCGTTAGACAGAGTGTGGTATTTTCCACTATTTCCGAGAAAGAGTGCCTCTGTGACTGAATGATGGACTCGTACCGTACACTGCATTGTATTTGCCTGCCGCGCATTGCTTAAATTCCGGACAGTTGTGGTCGCTGGCGAACCGACCACCACATCTATGTATACACAGAGCGTCCACGTTCACAGAGTAGCGAATTCGGTCCTGCTGCCCATAGCATTTGGTACTACTGTTGCAGCTCACATATAACAGTTTCTTAAACTATTATCACACAATATTAAAGAAGAAATTCACTGCACAGCGTGTCTGGTGCCACCTGGCATAAACCGAGAGTGGTGTGTGAGCAGTTAACGCTCTGGCCTCGCATTCGGGAGGACACCGGTTCGAATCCCCGTCTGGACTTCCAGATTTGAGTTTTCCATGGTTTCTTCAGATCACTCCGGGCGAGTGCCGGGATGCTTCCTTCAAAAGGCCGTGGCTGAATTCCTTCCCCTTCCTAGTAAAAAAAAAATGGTATATCTGGTATGGTGTTGGTGTTTGTATGTCAAATTTTGCAGTAACAGTTACATTCCTCGTTAATGACGTAATGTCAGTTATTACTCAGATTTTGTTTTATTTAATAGTTCGCATCCATCATTGTTAAGAAAGAACGATAAAAAAATCACGTTGTAGGTAATAGTAGTATGAACTCTAGGCGTAAATACAATTAGGTAGCAACGTTACCCATCTCATTTGATTGTTATATCAACCATAGTTCGGGAAGATTAATCCTTCGGTAATTAAATTAAGTGTATTTGATTTGAAAGGACGCATTAAGGTGATTTAAGCCATCTACGTGACCTTCAACATCCTCACTGTGTTTATTGTATATTATAATGTGTCCATGACTTCATCCTGGTGGACCAGAGAAGTTCTCCCACTGTAAAATACCGCCTTTAATTTACTAAAATTTGGCAGTAATTTTGTGATGAATCAATATCAGGAAAAATATCAATAAAAAGGGTTTTTGGTTTAGAACAAAAATAATCTACATAATTACCAGTAGTATGAACTCGAGGCTTCTGGATATGACTTTATATCCATGGGAGGACCCGTGCTGTGGAGGAGGTAGTGGTGGTGGGGGTAAGCCTGTTGTATGTGGGGAACACATGCTCTACAATCCATCAATCTGTCAACGACACCTACTGTGGGGAAAGTGGTGGTGGTGGGCGTAAACATGTGAAATCCTGTTTGTGGAAGACCATTTGTCTCACAATTCACCAACCTCGCATCGCGTTGTTCACTAAGTGCCCTTTAGGAATTGTACACGAGAGCCTTTTAGACTTCGGAACATCTCGTACACTGGCACTGCCGAAAAATTTCATGAATGATCTAACATCATCTACAACTTAGTGGACGCTATCTTCGGTGATTTTCTGTATTGCGGCTGTAGGCATTTTCGAAATCAGTGTAAAGTGAACGAATTTTTACGCATTTGACAGCCTGCTAGCTGGAGAGTGAAGATCAAAACCTAAATCACGAAGTGTTTAAGGGTCTCTCTGCCCATACTGAAACGCAATACTGTTGGCTTACGTAGACGGAGCGCGCAACAAATCGAAAATGTTTCTTTTGAATATGAATAACGATTCGAGGACTGCCGGCCAAAATTACAATAAAAATTGTATCAAATGGCTACGAATAATAATAATAATAATAAAAACTCATCCATTCCGTCCGGCACAAACACTACTAAACGTGTTTTTCGTTGATGAAGTGTTCGCATTGACTCTAAGCGATAAGCGATGAAAAGTTTCACGAAATACTACACCGAGCGTAGTGGATGAACGGATAACGTTCTGGCCTCGCATTCGGGAGGACGCAGGTTCGAATCTCAATCCGAGCATCCAGATTTGGGTTTTCCATGGTTTCCCCAAATCACTCCAGTTGAATGCCGGGATTCTTCCTTCAAAAGGGCATGACCGAATTCCTTCCCGTTCAATGTCTCCAGTCCAATCCCGCCTCTAATAACCTTGACGGTTCTGTGTTTTCAAACAAACAGGAAACGTAACACGGAAAATAGTGCAGCCGAGTTAGACCACTACCACCTACTTTAGAAATCTACATTTTACACTTACAACTGCTCACCGCATTCCGTAAGTCGAAATGAGCTACTTATTCGAGTACTGACTACTACTATCACTTCACATTTCAACTTGTACTCGAGAATATGATTTCGGGATTTGATTTCATTTTTTTCTTATGATACCTGGTTTGGGTTCAGCCTCTCCACATAGTGTGTAGGGTGGAGGCATACGACACTGTTGATGGTGATTCAACCACTGATTGGGGACGTTAAGCCGGACTGGTATCTTTCGGAAAACCCATTTTATTGATATTTTTCCTGATGTTGATTCATCACAAAACTAGTACCAAATTTTAGTAAATTAAAGGTGGTATTTTAAAATGGGAGAACTTCTCTGGTCCACCAGGATGAAATCATGGACACATTATAATTTACAATAAACACAGTGAGGAGGTTGAAGGTGACGGAAATGGCTTGAAATCTCCTTAATGCGTCCTTTCAAATCAAATGCACTTAATGTAATTACCGAGGTATTAATCTTCCCGAACTACGGTTGATATAACAATAATTTAAATGAGATGGGTAGCTTTGCTACCTAATTGTATTTACGCCTTGTCGACGCCGAGGACATTAGAGGTGGAAAAGGACTGGGGACAAGGAATGGTAAGGAATTCGGCCTTGGTCTTTTGAAGCAAGCTGGATACTCGGACCGGGATTCGAACCCGCGTCCTCCCTAATGCGAGGCCAGAGCATTAAGCGCTCACCCACCTTGCTCGGTGACATATCCACATTTTCTCATTATCAAAGAGGGAAACATTTATCGTGTAATAATGAACCATGCTTCTGGATGACATTAATATAATCCAGTGCAGAGAAATGTTTTTCCCCCCTTTCTCCCGCCTCACCCTTTTCTTACGGTGAAGGGGTAGGCTGATTAGACAGAAAGGTTGTGGAACGATACCGTGGCTAATGTGTTTCGCCAGAGCTAAGGGATTTCACTTGAAAGTGAGGGTCACCAGTCACCACATGACTAACTCGGGTATCAGCGACCAGAAATTCCTCAGAACACGCTAACATCGTACGTTGCAATGAGGTACTGCCGATCGTTTGACGGCTGTAGGCGTGAAAAATTTGAATGTAGCCACTTGGGGACGGAGTTTGTAGGATCAGCATTGCGCCTCACCCCTTTCCGCCTCATCAGCGCTAGGGTCCGTCCTCGGGGGTACCCGAGCAACTTCATGCCCCCCTCAAGAACAAAGACAGAACCTCCTTACCACCCGGCAGCCACCGCCGCTGGGATTGGGACTTGAAAGAATCACCCTCCCTCCGTCATATCCGTTGGAGGGTAGGTAAGGACGCTTGGAAGAAACGTCTTTAGCCACCCTTGCGGGTGCCCACGGGGAACCTCGTGGCGGCGACGCTGTCATGACATGGCGTCGGAGACAATCCCCAGCCATATTGACGTCTGTTATAATGCACTGAAAGACACAGGTAGCCTATTGCTCCCAGGACCAGCTGGCGTGGTCGTGTATTACTAACATTCCAGCTGAGATGTGCAGCTTTTGGTATATGCTTCATTGCGTCTTCTTGCTCGTGGAGTCGAATGTGTGAGGATTCTTCTCCCAGCGAGCATCTTCTATGAGTCTTTCTTGTTTCTCCAGTTCCAGGTGGTGATGTATCAGTGCTGAGACTACTTAGAGCCCTCTTCTTCTAGGTGTGATGTTTGACTGGCGAGGGTTGTAGTCATCACTGGCAACTTGAGATTTGGAGAATGCAGTCGTTGTAGAGATCTAGAGTTTATTCAGGGATGATGTTATCCCTTCTTATTTTTTCAGCTTCACGAATTTGAAATACACTCTGCGCAAACTCCGTGAAGGCGTGAAAGGTCACAGCATTTTCTAGCAGTCGTCTCCTCCAGTTATCAGCTTAAAGGTCTAAAGTCCCCTGGAGCTGCTGTCTTGCGTCATCATAACGAGGGCATTCCTTGATTATGTGGTGAGCATCCTCTATCTGGTCACAGTGGCAGCGGTTTGAGGGTTCGATCCCTCTCTGGTATACAGTAGGTTGAGAAGAACATGTCCCGTGATGAGGCACGTCACAGGATAGGAAATTTGTGTGGTACTTCTCCAGCCACTGTACGACTCCCCTGTGGACTCTGTCCATTGGTATGTGTGCCTGCCCGTCTCACTCTGCCCCCATCGGGCTTGCCATGCATCCTGCAACCGGGAGTCCAGCCTTCTGGTAAATTATTTGCGCCATTGCTTGAAAAGTGCGCTTCCTCTTATTAAGTCTGTACCAAGTGTACGGAACCCAGCAATTTCAGCAGCAGCTTCGCGTCAGCTAATGTGATGCAGCGCCCATTTGATCTCTTCCAGGTCCAATGGCATGAAGCTGGTGAGAGTCTGAAGGGCACTGTTTGATACTGTGCGGCATGCCCTTCCAATCATAATTAGGCATTTCCGTTGAATAGAAAGGAGGAGTCGCTGCTGATGGATGTTAACAGCTTTTCGTGCCCATGCTGCCGCTCTGTACGTGACGATGGTAACACAGATAGCTTTGTACATGAGGTTGACCACTCCTCCAAGCCCCATTCCTTTCTAGTAACCCTTAGGATATTAGCTGCAGCTATGGACAACTTGTCCCGTGTTGTCCTCAAGTGGGGGAGAAACGACCTTGTATCGTCAAGTACAACCCCTAGATATTTGACTTGCTTTACAAACTTTATTTTGGTTCCAGACACTCTGATGATGGGTTGCCTATCTGCATCAGGGCCACCCTGAAGAAACATGGCCTGGTTCTTTTGGGTTGATATAGTCATTCAGTGTTTCTTCAGCCATTGCAATATCAAAGCTAATGCCTGCTCTGCCAGGGTTTCAATTCACCGGCGGCTTTAACCCTGCTCTACGACCACTAGGTCTTCGGCGCATGCAATAATGCCCCATGGCTGGCCCTCTTATTCTTCTAGTAGTTTATCTATCACTATATTCCAGAAGAACGGCCCAGAGATCGAGCCTTGTGGGCATCCCTTTGTAATATTCTTGAGGCATTCTTCTGTATTACTTGCCACTCTGATCACTCTGTCCTTCAAGTAATCCTATCCATGCAGAACAGAGTTTCATTACAAATTGCGCGCCTTAGCCTGCGTAGGATGCTGGGCCACCATACATTGTCGAATGCTCCGGCAATATCAATGAAGATTGCGACAGCATGTTTACTTATTTGGGCGTGGTATTTGCAGCAGCGCCTTGATGGCGTCCTCTGTGCCCATGCCTTTCTTGAATCCAAATTGTTTATCCGATTCCAGGCCTGCTGTCGCATATATACATTGCAGCCGTTCAACCATTATCCTTTCTGTGACCTTTCCTAATATCGGAAGTAGGCTGATCGGACGATAGGAATTTGGCTGGTCTCGGGGTTTATCTGGCGACTTGAGCAGAACACACAACTGCCCTTGTTTCCAAGCAGTTGGAATAGCTTTGTCTTTGAAGCATTGGCTTATTAATAGTTCTAGTAGCTCGGGGTGTATGCTCCACAGTCATTTTATTGTGATAACATCAATGTTATCCGGGTCAGGCGCTTTACTTTCTTACATGCCTGGATGAACATGGCTATTACCAGTGGTGAAATTTGTATTTTCCTCCTTTCACCCTCATAAGTGCCATTGTTCCTGATGATTTCTTACTGTTCTGGTTTTATGTCATCTGAGTCGTCAGGGATGAGGGTATTTAATATTCGTGGACATTGATTCCATCCATGTAGTGTAGTAGATCACATTCTCATTTTTGATGTTATGAATTTCTTGCCGTGATTTTATTTCTCATAACTTTGTTCACGACGCCCCATGGGTTTGCATTCCCATCCTCTTGGACGAGGCGTCTCCATGATCTTTCTTTCTTATTTCTAATATTTAGATTGTACTTGATTTTCGCAGTGGTGTACCGATTTTTCGCGGTTGTGATGACATTTTGATCGCCAACCGTCCTACTGCGTTGGAAGGCTTTCCTTAACCTGACAACCTCATTGCGTTGATTAGTTAATTCGGCGTCCCACCATGGTACCACCTTTGGTTTTCGTTTTATCTTGGGCATAGTGGAGTTGCACAGATTTGTGATACCCTTCTGGAGTTTATCAACCATTTCTGTTGCACTTAGGGTGCTATAGTGATATAGATTTTCGCAATTGAATTTTCCCCGCGCTAGTCTTTCAAATTTGTTCCATTTGGTTTTGCAGGAGTTTTATCTTTCAGTCACTAGTTCACGAGGGTTTTCTGTGGTGGTCTGGATGCTGAAGGTGATGCAACGGTGATCACTTGAGGTCCATTCCTCTCTGATTGTCCGGTGTGCCAGGTCTGCTGCTGGTACTGTGCACAGGGTCACGACAATATTCGACTAAATAATTTTTTGTTTGTACTTTAGTAGTTATGCTGCAAAAGTTTACAAATTTATATGGAAAAGATTGTCTTTTTTCAGTAAAACTGGTCTCGAATTAAGATGCTCATTTTTTTTTGTCGCCTTTCCTCTCGTCGAGGTCAAGGTTATTAGAGGCGGGAAAGGAGTGGGGGCAAGGTACGGGAAGGAATTCTGCCATCGCCTTTTGGAGGAACCATCCCCGGTGTAAACTACTCAGTAGATCAACTGATAATCTCAGGCAAGATTGAATTATTTTGCATGCTTTCATAGAAATAAGGAGGAATTTAAACTGTGTCAGGACAAGATCGTTAGCCCTAAAATAAATACTTCTTTACTACGAAATAAAAGAATTTGGATGTAATTTTGTAGATTTGTTGTTGGTAACTCAATATCAGTCTATGTTGCAAAGGCCCACGATAGCAGAAATATGGTAACTTTGCTAATCATTCTTGACAGTGAACGTGTAACGAAGTATTTTTGGCACTTGTTTTCGGCAAGTCAGTTTGCTGTTACCTGTGATATCCAATATGTTGGTCGAACATGGCGTAGTAATTTGATTGAAGATAAACACTACGTCTCAGCGAAATAAATTTTCTTTTTGTACATAGGGGGCGGGGGTGGCATGTATGACGGAATTGCTGTATAATGGACGTTAATCACTGTAAAAACTGAATTTGAAAAGGGGAAAAAGTGTTGTAACATACAAAGAGGTACCACTTGAGTAGCATGTGTAATCTCCAGAATTCTAGCTTTCGATTGGTAGCATTTAAGTTTTACTTTGTGGTTGAGCCATCTTTGGCTCTGGCGGAGAAGACTTTTCTCAGAGAGATACAGATTACAGACTGTGTGTGGACCTGAAGTTGTAAAAATGTACTCGGACAGGAGTTCTGCTACCGTGTGCCGACTAATATTTGTTTTGAATGGCTCACTATTGAAATGTGTTGTAATAACTGTGGCATCGGCAAAACTGACGTTTGTGGGGAATATCGACCAAGAGCTGCAGAAATAAGTAACTGTTTAAAAACGTATCTTTGATTACTCACGTGCGTGATGAAGCCCAGTGATTTCTATTTACTAGACAATTGCGTGGAACCTCGCAGTTCACTCAATCACGACTCATTGGCGACGACTGGGATGACATTTTAACAACTTCCGTGCTCTAGAAGTTCTCAGGTGTGGCAGAAATAGAAGTTTTGGAGTTTAAGCACTATTCCGGTGATCAAATTCGCTGTGCACATACAATTATTCACGGCCACGTTGGCTTCTACCCTCGTACAAAACTGAATTCCGTGGGGCGAAGAGGAAGGGAGGATACGCTTTATTCAGACAATTGTTTCTTTTTTCCCCAGACCAGTCAGAATGGATTTTGCTAAGAATTTAAATTCTAATAAATACAGATCTTGAGCCTCAAACGTCTAATTGAAGGTAACAATTTACACTGGACTTTCGTCGCCAGATTGCAGTTCTTATTTTACTTTTATTCTTATGCGAATACCTTTTATGGAACAAACACAAATCAGTATTAGGTACGTAACAAATATACTTAATTTAAAATATACTCTCATTTAATTTTCTGAAGAGTATCAAAACTGGAAACACAGTAATAGTTTTTTATGAATGTTTCTCGGGGAATGAACCGAGTAATCTAATATATAAAAAAGAATGTTTGATTGTTTCTGCTGCCTGCTAAGGTTAATATGAAAAAAAAAAAAAAACCTCTATGTAGCCCTCAATGGTTTTTATATTTTCGATACACAAACTCCCACATAAGCTTTAAAATAAATAGAAAAATACTGTCTACATTCGTTTGTCAAAAACTCGCCCCTTCCCATCTTACCCCCACACCTTAAATTTTTTACAACGCTTTTCATACAAACACATAGTTTTTAACCTATTTTGATGGAACTCTGCGTAAGTATACTTTAAACAAATAGAAAAAGACTGTTTGCGTTTGGTTTACAAGTACTAACCCCTTTACTCCTTTACCCACCCTTCATTTATGCGACGTTGTTCACACAAACCCATAGTTTTTATCCGATTTTGATAGTACTCAGTTCACATGTGCTGCGAATTCGATTGGTCTGGTAGCTCAGATGTTAAGGCGCTAAGTTCATAATGGTTTTACTGAAGGTCCTGGGTTCGAATCCCCGTTGAAGGAGGAGTTTTTATGAGCTGAATTTTTTAAATTTAATTTTAATTGCAATGGAGCGCATGCTCCGCTTGCAAATTCCCTACACACCCATCTTCCCCCTTTCCTGCACCCATCTACATATGCCCGTCACAAATTTCAACTTTAACATATGACGTACGCTGAGACGCTGATGGTTGTCTTTCGTTTATTTTGAACACGTAAATGTGCCTGTATTGTATATGCGTACCCACTTAAGAAAGAAAAAAAAGGCATTGCAACGCATGCCGGGCAAAGCTAGTAGTATTATATGCACAATATTTCGGCGACGTATAACTACGCCGCCATCTTCGGATATAGTCGTAAGGCTTTTTTTGCCTAGAGCGTGCCTCTAACAAAGCCTGAAATGCTGCTACGCAACGTAACAACGCCTGCCGCTTCCATGCCAGTTTTACAACACGCTCTAGGCAAACTTCAAGTCTTACGACTGCACTTGAAGATGGCGACGTAGTTTATGTCGCCGAAATATTGTGTATAACTCATCTGGTTTCCCAAGAAACATTCATAAATATACAACGCCTAGAAAAAATTCGTTCATTTACAGTAATAGTTTTCGATATATCTACTCTTGTTTCATACTATGTCTGCGGTGATGAGTTTAGATCTGTCGCGAATATCAGCTCTCTAGATACCTGAAACGAGCATATAATCCCACTATGAACTGAAGATTTACAGTCTTGCGTAAAATCCTAAAAATGTAAACGCATGGAGATATGCAATTCACGCAGTGAACTCATCACTTTTGGCAATTCCATCGAGTTTTATGCATCTCGCCGGGTTCCGATGGTATATCAGTAAGAGTATTTTCGGAATACGCTGAAGAAATAGAGCTATTTCTGTCACATTTATTTCGTAAATCTTTAGAATAAAGAAAAGTACCTTCTGACTGCAAAATAGCGCAGGTGATTCCCATTTTCAAGAAAGGAGGTCGGAGAGATCCTAGGAATTATTGACCCATATCTCTAACATCTGTTTGCAGCAGAATTCTGGAGTATGTCATCTGCTCTAATGATATGAGGTTTCTAGACGAAAACGAGTTACTTACAGCAAACCAACACGGATTTCGGAAGAACCGATAGTGTGAAACGCAACTGGCTCTATTTTCGCATGACGTAATGAAAGTTGTTGATGCGGGATCACAAGTTGATGCTATTTTCTTGGATTTTCAGAAAGCTTTTGAGTCAGTACCACACAACCGACTTTTAGCAAACATTCAAGCGTACGGTATATCTGATCTGATTTGTGATTGATAGGGGACATCCATAAATTACGTGAGATGTTTTTCCGGATTTCCGGGCCCCCTCCCCCTCTGTTGAGATATTATGAGATCTGGCCGGAACTCCCACCCCCCTCCCCTCTGGTGAGATCTGGTCAGTGAGAGACCTTTTTTTAGGTTTCACCCTTCAAAATCCGGTCACAACCCCACTGTTAGACGAAATACCCCCTAAAATCGACTTTCGCGCAATTTGTAGGCCTTTTTTTTAGCTCCACAGTCCAAATTTTTTTTCACAAAACCGCACGTGAGATTTCCGTAGCCCCCCCCCCACCCTTTTGGTGAGGTTTGGTGAGATTTCGCCGAACCCCCCCCCCTATTTCACCTTACGTAATTTATGGATGCCCCCATACGTGGTTTTCTAACTGGTCGGTTACAGTATGTCGTTGTTGACGGGGAAACCTCTTCTAAGCTAGATGTTACTTCGGGCGTTCCTCAAGGAAGTAAAGATCCCGTTTGCTCACGAGTACAAAGTTGTTGACACTGTGGATTCCCTGAAGTATCTAGGCGTAACAGTACAAAGCAACTTGAAATGGTACTTGCACATAACTTCCGTTGTAGGCAAAGCTAATTCTAAACTACGATTTATAGGTCGTATTTTGAGAAGTTGTAATTTTCATACAAAGGAAATAGCTAAATAACACTAGTGCGTCCGCATTTGGAATACTGTTGTGGAATTTGGGATCCGTATCGAAAGGGACTGATTGACAAGTTAGAGAAGGTACAGAAGAGAGCCACTCGATTCGTGACTGCTAGTTAGGGACCGTGCATAAACTACGTGGCTCGGTCCAGGGAGGGGGAAGGAGGGGATGGCTGAAAGGTTACGCTGGGCTACGTGGGGGGAGGGGGGTTCCGAGCCAGGCCACGTAGCTTTCCTTTCATAACATTTTTCACAGTTAAAATGAGGAACAGAACTCACAACAGCATGTGAATATTTATTTCCCTCAGTTAATTATCTCCATATGTAATTTACAATAGTCTGACAAGAGAAAACAGTACAAAATGTCTTCTGGAAGCAAAAGTTCAAAAAGCTACGTGCTACGTGGGGGGGGGGGGGGTAGAGACAAAAGCCACGCAGGGCTACGTGGGGGGAGGGGGGGCTCACAGGAGGCCAAAATGAAGCTACGTGGTTTATGCACGCTCCCTTACAGTCCTTACGTAAGTGTCACAGAGCTGATACGCGGGTTGGGCTGGGATTGTTTGGTGGACAGATGACGTCGTTTTCGTTTGAATTTGATGGAGAATATGCAAAAATCTTTAATTTACGAGTGCAACGAAATACTTCTTCCGCCAACCTATTTAGGTCACAATGACCGGAGGGATAAGGTTCGAGAAATAAGATGCCGTACTGATACATTTATGTATTCATTCTTGCCTCGTTCTGTTCGGGATTGGAATGCACTGAATTAGGATTGGTGTTTAGCACCCTCTGCCACCTACAGTATTTCTGAATTGCAGAGTATAGATGTAGTTTAAATGACTGTTAATTTTTTTCGTACCTGTTCTGAAATAGGATTTTTGATTTTAGTTCAAATTTTCCTTCACGTAAAATAGTTTATTTCCAGGTTTACAGAACTGTATATTATTGCTTACCGTCTTTACTAGCATGCCTTCTGAGGTGCACAGTTTAGGCCAATATTCAACTGCATTCTAGTTTTATGCATTTCTTGATTGAAAAACCTTAAATCTCAGAACATTCTTCTGCTTTTAAACATCAACCTACTTCCCAGAGATTTGAATTGACTGAAGAATTCCTTGACATTTCCTGGCTAGATTTTAAGCAAATTTCTCTCAATACATCGTAGATCATTTCTAACGTCATGATAAAGTAATTCTTTCAGAGAAACTAAATCACAAAAATATATTTTAGATCAAGTTTGTGATAAATTATCTACATTACATTTTATCTCTGTAATGGAAAATTTAAAATTGGACTATGAATTTACAAACAGTCATCCGGTACCAACTTTATATCTTCAATGATATAATATGAAAATACGTTTAGTATGCGTTCGTTAATACAATTTTCACTTGTTTACTACTTTGAAATCGAATTTTCTGACAAGTGGATTCACGTCAAGCTTTTATAGATAATTATCACCGTCCATCAGTGTAGCGCTCCCTTTCTATCAGGTATAATTTACTTAATTAACGTCCATTCAATTCTGTGACAATCTGGAAGTGTAAATATAGGAATTCTATATAGTCACTGTATGATATGCTGCTGACTTGGTTAAAAAATGTATTGAACTATAAGAAACAAAATTTTTCAGCAATAAATAAACAAAGGAAATTAAAAACGTTATTTAACGTTACGAAATAAGATAGTCAAACGTAGCTTAGTTTAGAGCAGAGCGCGATTAGAAGTGTTGCCAGACGCTTTGGATCGCAATATCCACAGAACCGCACATCAATATAGCTTTTCCTCATCGACCACCTCCTAGATCTAAAAACAAAAATTCCCGGCTGTCAAATGATAAGATAGGTGCTTTAGGTAAGCTGCTCCCCTTTACCTTGCCATCAGGACAATGATCGGTGAAGAGGGAAAGAATTAATTAGACGAGGTAGATTTTTTTTTTTTTATCTGCTTAAACGTCTCTCTAACAGCAAGGTCTTTTAGAGACGGGAAAGGATGGCGGGGGGGGGGGGGGACAAGGAATGGGAAGGAATTTGGCAGTGCTCCGTTTCTAGGTTTCGTCAAGAGAGGTAGGGTGGCCGGTAAATCCCAATGAAATTCCTGGCGGCACCCATTGAATAGAAGGCTAAGTGTTTAGGGAGCCGTTAAGGACACTCAGCTTCGAAATAAATAATTCCTCGGCTACAGATCCCTGTACGCGAACGACAACTGTAACTGCTCAAACTGTTGAAATATGTGTTAACTGTGTTTTAGCATAGCCACATTGTACGACAATCGCGGCTTGAGATATCGGCACTGCCTATTCCGATGGCGGTTTTAGGTGGTTTCTCCAGTTATCTAAGCAAAGGGTTGGGATAGTTTTCATTCTACACATCAGAATCACACGTTTCACAAACAGTACAACACAACACCACAAGTACTGCAACACGAGTTGTGGTGTTAAAAGGACCGGCTTCTCCTGCTATGGCGCGTAGCACTTAATATTCCTGGATTTTAGAGCATTTTTGACCTATTGATCAACCCTAAATGTTTAGAGTGGTGTTCAAAGAAAAACTAATGTAATAGGTGCTATCACCGAGCGTAGTGTGTGAAGTGGTTAACGCACTGGCCTCGCATTCAGGAGGACACGGGTTCCAATCCCTGTCCGCCATCCAGATTTGGGTTTTCCCATGGTATCCTCAAAATTTCTCCAGGCGATATCCGTGGTGGTCCCTTCAAAAGACCATGAACGAATTCCTTCCCGTTCATTGCCCCAGTCCATTCTTGCCTCTATGACTTCGACGTTGATGAGGCGTAAAGCCATAAAGATGGTAAAAAACAATGTTATTTTCATTCACAAACTGAGCAACCGTTAGTTAAAAAAAGACTTTAGTAACAAAGCTCATTTTTAGTAGTTTTTAAGTTCCTAATCCAAAGTTTTCTGATATTATGTGTTTTTTTTTAGACTGGTAATAATCCTTTAAGATATAGTGGTTCTTAAGACAGAAAAACAACTCAAACTACTGATAGGTTTCTTTAAGACTGTCTATGCAAAGAGGTTAACATTTTATAGATGGATATGAAATAGGATTTTTTTTCTTTTTTACTTATGACTTTACGCCTAGTCGACGTTGAGGTCATTAGAGGCAGGATGGGACTGGGAACCAGGAACTGGAAGGAATTAGGCCATGGCCTTTTGAAGGAAGTATCCCGGCATTCGCCCTGGAGGTGATTTGGGGAAACCATAGAAAACCCAAATCTGGAAACCTGGACGAGGATTCGAACCGGCGTCCTCCCGAATGCGAGGCCAGAACATTAACCGTTAACCCACCACCGCTCGGTGGTTTAATTTCGCCTGTAGGCATTTATAAATGAGGATCTGGAGTATCTACATGCTGAGATATCTAAATTTACCATACCCACATATATGGATTCCTTTGAATTACATAAAACGTTGCCCTGATGTTAAACACAGGTTCCTATGACCCCGAAGTTGTTACCAAATAGAGAACTAGTAAGCTGCAGTAACAGAGGTCAGAACCCAACCGTAGACACTAAAATAAGGGATGAAATATTTCTCAACATAAAGAGAAATGAGGGTTCGTAGGATCAAATTATAACACATAAAAATTATAAATTTTATTACCTTGAAATATAAAGCGACGCGACTAAAGTGGTGGGATACAAATAAACAATACACACATCGTTTCAGAATGGTATAAAGGAGCAGATGTTTGTTGTTGCTGTCAGTTGAATGTACTCTGAAATGTTTAACAATGAGATGATGGTTAGGCGGCGAGTTTGATCGTGGAATAATTATTGGAGCCCTACGCATGGGGCAGAGCGTTTCGGAAGAGATTACGACATTTAGATTCACCACTGCACAGTGTAAAAGGTGTACCGAGAACAGCTCATCGATGGTACCGACTCCCACGTGGGACAGCGCTGTAGGACGACCATGCCTGATGAATAATCAAGACCTGGCGACGGATGAGCCGGTGCGTCCGTGTCAACATACGAACGACACTCCTGGTCTGATGGACGCACGAGACACATGTCTGTGCGGTCCGTACAGTGACATTTGGTCCTGGGATGTGCCAACAGAACATCAACTCGGGTGTCATACAGCAATACCGGCTTCAGCAACTCACCAGGGGTTTCCAACACTTTCATCTGACTCTAGTCAAATGAGTCATAATGTTACGCGCCGATAGTAGTATTTTGGTGGTGTGCAAATTCTGGGAGGCTATGGGTTCAATTTGTCAGCAAGGCAATATGCAACTTTTTTTTTTTTTTTCGTCAGTCTTTCGACTGGTTTGATGCAATTTTAAAAAGTTCTTTCTAATTCCTAGATCAATGTTTGAAACAAGAAGGTTTCTCTTTTTCATGAAAGCTCTTTTTGCTAGTGCTATTCTGCTTTTAACATCATTGCTGCTTCGGCCATCGGTTGTAATTTTGCTCCCCAAGTAACAGAATTCACTTACTTCTCCTATTGCATCCGATCCTATTTTTATATTTAATTTACTGTGATTGGTATCATTTCTGCTACATTTCATCACTTTTGTTTTGCTTTGATTTATATTCAGTCCAAAATCTTCCTTCAGTATTTTGTTCATGCCATTCAGTAATTTCTCAATATCCTCAGCCCTCTCTGCTAACAAGACAATATCATCAGCAAATCGTAGCATACTGATTTTTTCTACCTGAAAACTTATGGCACATGGAAATTTTTCTTTGACTTTCTTCATTGCTTCTTCTACATACAAGTTAAATATTAGCAGGGATAGACTACAACCTTGTATCACACCCTTTTTAACTGATGCATTTCTCTCGTGATTCTCTACTTTTATTATAGCCACTTGATTCTTATATAGTTTATAGAGTATTCTTCTATCTCGATACTTTAGAACTGACTTCTTTATAATTTTGAACATCCTGTCCCACCTAACATTATCAAAAGGTTTTTCTCAAACCACAAATGCAATAAAAGTATCTTTGTTTTCCTTGATGCGCAATCAACGGACGTGTGTCACTGGCGAACAATGCCTATTTCCGTAGATTTAACTGCCAAAATAAATAAACTCCAAGTAAGATCTAAACTTAGCGCTGAAAAAAAGTAAAATTTGATGTGTTAGCTAAGTTTTCGGATCCTATTACAAACAGAAATTTCATGCATAATGTTTTATCTAGAACGAAGTAATAAAACTATCAATATGCACTGAAACGTTTCACGTTTGAGATTTTTAATGGATAAATACACGGAAAATCACCTTTTTTTGATTTGGTAATGAAGCCATAAATGCGTACCAAATTTCCCGTTTCGTAGAATTATGATGACGGATGGTGGTAGTCGCTATAAAACTTTAAATTTCCGTAAGTTCCAAAGTAAGGTGCGTAGCTAAGTAAAATTTAACACAGTAATTAGACTTAATAAGCTTCGTCTATAATGAAAATATGAGGCATATAATGATATTAAGGTAGAAAGCAATTTCCCGTTTGTTGAAAGATAAGGGGTACAGAAATTTACCGGTTTCAGTCTTTTCTTACGATGTTGCGGTAAAATTTTATCTGTGTACTAAATTTTAACACGTCAGTGAGTGGGTGAGTGAACGACAACATCATTGAGAATTGCATATGAATAACTTCCAACCAGGAACGAAAGAAAATTTAATGTGTTTGCTAAGATTTCTGATGTCGATGTGCAATAAAAATTTGAGGCATGCAATGACAAGAAAATTAGGTACAAAAATGGCCCGAATTGCTTTGAGAAAATGGTAGGCAGTGCCACCATTAACTTCACTTAACACTTAATCTGATGCCTAATAATATTAACTACAGCTATTAAAATGTTTATTGACTAGCTATTGCGCCCAACTTCGTTCACCTGTTTTTTTTTTTTTTAACATGGGTTATAAGATGAAGTTAGGTGTTCTATCTATATTATTAACACGGACTAGTTGCCGTCCTAATTTGCAATCAATGTATAGTTAACGATACCACAAATACAGTTTGTAATCCAGTGGTGTAGCGAAATGAGTTGAAGTTTTCTGATTCCTATTAATTTCAATTCAGAGTAATACGATGTCATTGGTTATTATTCACGCAAACATCAATACTGCGAGAGATAACTTAAATTTAAATGGATACTAATTTGAGCAACAATTTTATCTTTGTTTCTCAGCTTTGCTACGTCATATGAAATTTGCACAGATCATTATCTCAAAAGAAAAATAGGATACGTCATATAAAATGAATCATATCCTATTTTACTTTCGGGATAATGATCTGTGCAGTGTTTGAAACCTGTTCACAATGTGTCCACTTACAAACCTCCAGGATTTTAAAGTCGGTTTCTACGTGAATAACGATCAACAAACAGGCAGACGAATAGACAAGTTTTTCTTTATTTTTCAGCTTGCCGTTGCCACATCAAGATAAAATATACCCCATTTTGTCCTGGGACACTGTCCTGAACGATGTTTGAAACCCTATGAAAATCCGTCCAGTCGTTTTTGCGTAAATCGCGCTAAGCAAAACGAAATTTGCCTATTGCAATCGAAATGTTTGCAATAAGCTATGTAAAGAAGTCTAATACGTCAACATATTATTTTACTATATTACATTCAGGGTTTGTTAAAATTGTTTCGAAAAACATATATTAAGTTTGCAGTTATTCTAGGATTTTACATCCTACTTTTTATAAAGTCATTCCCATTTGCAAAGTATTGGTTGAAAACAACAAGTCAGCCATGTCTTGCAAACAATGTAGAAAACTTGTAATTAATTAACAGGATTGGAACGGAAATATTGACTCATACATCGGGTATACATAACAATTACCGTCATTAACGTATTTACCATTATTTATAGGGTTATAAATCTGCTGTGACGAATTTGTACCGCTATATTTTTTAAAAAAAATGAGGTTGACATGTATGATGATTAAAAATATCCTATTAATCTCTAACTGCACCGTGATAACATGAGTTAGAAATAATTTCATTACATGAATGTTCCAATGGTGTTACTGGCAGGAAATTCTTAGCTAATCTTTGTGAATGTTGAGTCCAAGCTCGGTGCAGAGTTCAGTGGCAGATTTATGGAGATCGATGTTAAGTTTGTTAGATGAGAACCACCACGGTGTGCACGCAAACAAGAAGAGGGCCTTATACATCACAGAGCGGTCAGGTTTATCTGTTTAACAGATTAAGGAATCATACACTTTTAAACTTCAGCTTTTAAATTAGCGTAATCTTCTCTGCAGTGTAAAAAAAATCGACTGAACTGCATTCATCGATGTATAAATGGGTATAGTTGCCTGTAGAATTTGATTCTGCGCAGATAAGCTATTTGCCATTGTCTTCTAGTTGAAACTCGTTAAGATTGGGAAAAAGTTAGTTGATGGTATATCATTCAAACTTTTAAAAAAACTCAAGATTCTTACAATGACTTCCCAGTATATATATTCTCTCATGTGCTTTGTTATAGATAGTTTTAACCTGTTTACTTCTAACTTACAGGTACACATTTTCAATACAAGAAACAGAAATAACTTGCACAAAACACAAACAACTCTGTCATTAGTACAAAGAGGAGTTAATTATTCATGTATACATCTGTTTAATAAATTTCCCAAGAGTATAAAACAATTTGCACACAATTAAGATATATTTAAAGAAAAACTGAGAGATTATCTTTTGGCAACTCCTTCTACTCCATTCAAAAATTTGAACAAATTAATTAATTGTAATCAATATGACTCTTGCAAAATTCAGTTGTTAAAAATAATGTTTATTGTTATTCTCTTTATTTGTCTTTGTAACATATAATTGTTTTTACTATGATTATGACTCGTATTGTATGTATGTATATTAACCATGACATGTTTCACAACCCAGAAGTCCTTCCTCAGCAGGGATCCATGAAACAAGATTGATAAATAAATAAATAAAATTTGAACCTTCAGAGCAATAATTTCAGCCACAATGTCAACTTCTGATTGCATGTCAGTTTGTTCAAATTGCAAAAAAATATTCATGATTCACACTGTGATCGTAAGCATTTCTTAGAAAATTATTTTCCAGTCATCTATTTCTGTCGTATATGCATAGAGCTTTCTCAACTCTCAGCAATTTGCTTTTGAAAGCGAAGGCTACTGCTGTATGAATCAGATTTTTATATGCCATATATGTATATGCGGAACCAGTCAAACTTCGATCAGTATATATTCACACATGTTGCGCAGGCACCTTATCTAGATATTCGTTCAGAATATTGTTATGCTCGTCCCTTTTTTTCAGGTCTAAGCGACAGTATGATTTTTTTTTTATTTGTTATGGCATTACTCCTCGTCGACAACAAGGAAAATAGAGGCACGAAATGAATAAAGTCAACGAGCTCAAAGGAATTCACTCATGGTCTTTTGAAGGAACCATCCCGGCATTCGCCTGAAGTAATTTCGGGACATCATGGAAACCCCAAATCTGGATGGCCTGACGGGGATTTGAATCCGCGTCCTACCGAATGTGAGGCCAGAAAGTTGCCGTTCATCCACCATGCTTCGTGTAATATTGCTCGGCGCATAGCACGGGTTTAGCATCTTTGGTAGTAGAAATTTTCACTATTCTGTACTTGTCACCGAGGTTGGTGGTGTAATGGTTAGCGTTCTGGCCTCGCATTCCGGAGGACGGCGGTTCGAATCCCCGTCCGGGCATCCAGATTTGGGTTTTCCATGGTTTCCCAAATCACTCCAGGCAAATGCTGGGATGCTTCCTTCATAAGACTATGGCCAAATTCCTTCCCATTCCTTGCCCCTCATCCTTTCCCGTCTCTAAAGACCTCGCTGTTAAAAGACATTAAGCAGTATAAAAAAAAAAACTGTACTTGTCCGGCTGCTTGGAGACGTGGTGTGCAATTTCTAACACCAGACTGTGTTAAGTTTAAAATCTCTGTGCAGAGGTGTTATGCAGTGAGAGGAACATACTATTCATTGTGATTCGTCTTTAGGATGGAGACACACAATTTTTTTTTTCTTTTTTTTGCTTTACGCGTCTTCGAGATTATTAGTGGCAGATAAGGAACGGAAAGGAATCCAGCAATGGTCGTTTAAAGGAACAATCCCGGCATTTACCTGGAATGATTTCAAGAAGTCAAGGAAAATCCAAATCTGGGTGGCTGGACGGGGATTCGAACCTGCGTCCTTCCGAATGCGAGGCCAGAACGTTACCAAGCGTGGGGGATGAATGGTTAAAGTTCTGGCCTCGCATTCGGGTGGACGTGGATTCGAATCCCCGTCCGGCCATCAAGCTTTAGGTTTTCCATGGTTTTCCCAAATCACTGCAGGCGAATACCGGGATGGTTCCTTCAAAAAGCCCATGGCCGAATTTCTTCCCGTTCCTTGCAACTAATCCTTTCCCACCTCTAATAATCTCGTGTCGACGAGGCGCAAAGCCACAAGCAAAAAACTCACCCGCAACGCTCAGCGACGATGACATCAAATTTTGAAACCCTGGTGTATTTCGATCAACAGGTCTGAACAGGCTGGAACATTGAAGCTCTCCTTGTCCTTTCATATTCATGAATCAAACAACACACTACACTCAAAAAAGAAATCTGCGTGAACCAAACATATTAACTTTCCTACCCCGTATCAAATTCTCCAGATATCCTTCAGGTTAGAACACAGTACTGGTTACTTCGATTGCTGTTGATGTCTGCTTGGTGATAAATCTGCATGTCAATGTCCAATTCTACACAGACAGAATAATTCTAACATGATAATTACAATTTTCACAATTTCTTGCTATCAATTTCTTTTTACTATAAATACTATAAATTCGTGTCTATCTTCTAGAATAAGTCAGTACTTAGTATTTTTTCCTAACAATTCAATATTGAACATATTAGTATAAATCAATTCTCATTTTATCCGGCCTGTAAAAGGAGTACAAGTTAATGTATACAATGATAATGACTTATACTCCTTTTACTTGCCACTATAGAATTTATAGTTTAAAGAAGAAAATATGAACTCCGAATAAGCTGCAGTTATACCAGCATAATGAGGAACACTTTTCTTAGTCCGGTAATTAATTCGCGCACAGTAACTTATCAAACAATATTGTCTTAGATGGAGGGTGTTGTCCTTGAATCTGAGCTTGTAGAAACACAGCTTGCGTGGCCACAACTAGAACACAGACGATTACGCCCACAACGTCAAATCCCCGTGAAGTCTACAGTCCCTTCTTGGAGCCGGAAGAGACTTTCTCGGTCTGAAACTTTCAACTACACAACACCAAGTCAAGTCCTGATCGCAGGTCCATTCTCACCATGCAAACTTCTGTGTTGACATCTTATTTCAAATAATAGTTTCGATCTCGTATAAGATTGCACTAACGCTGCTGCAAACAGAAGTAACTTTCCAAATTTGTATCTACTTTTTATTTTGTTTGATGAGTTCCTGTATGTAGCTTCTCTGGTTATATTATTCCATCGTGATTTTTTATTACTCTTCTGGAAGCACTTTCCCACAAATCCCTCGGATCTCCTCTTCGTCACGCTCGGTTGCGAGAGGTACCTGGCCCAAGTCTCCCAGGAAATTTGTCTCCTGGACTGATAGGAACATCAGCAGAAAATATCCCAAACTCTTATTGCCTTCATTTCTTACAGTACATACATACCGGGATTACAAGAGATGCAAATTTATTTCATTATAGTGCTCCGGAGATCTGTAAATCGGAAAATAACGGAGCTTGAATTTCTTCTTCCTAGGGTTTCTGCCTAAATCACATTTAACACACAATTTCACTGATTTCACTGTGTTTAAATATACTAATTCATTTTTTTTTTCACGATTTAAAATACCATCCCATGTTCGGAATTGATGCAGTGTATCTGTACAAAATAAAAATAGGTAGTTAAATTTTTGAAATATTCTACCTTTCCAGTGAGTGGTGAAACGATTTTTCAAATCTTTAAATTTCTGCAGTGTCAGTAGCAATATACCTTATTTGTATTTGCGTTTGTCCTCTTACGATTTGACCGACCCTGGAGGGTGATCAGTTAATGTTCGGACTTGGTATTCGGGAAGACGCGCGTTCGATACCCGGTCGGGCCATGGAGATTTTGGTTTTCAATAGATTCCGAAATCATTCCAGGTGAATGCCGGGATGATTCCTTCATCAGGGCATGGCCAAGTTCACCTCATTTCCTTTTCCCCATAAGCACTCAAATTTCTTTTTTTCCGTATGGAATGAAACGGAATGAAATTGAATAATAATTAAAAAAACCGTAGCACTAAAAATATGCCCAAAGAACACAGACTATCATAAAATTACAAGACCACCAAGTTGAAGTTGTTGACCAGTTCAGCTACCTGGGGAGCATAATTGCTAATAACGGTAGAAGTGAGTTAGAAATAATGAATAGATCCAAAGGAGCCAACAACTACAGTACCGTGCGGGGCTGACTATGAGACATGAAGGTTCCCAGAAGAACAAAAATTGACTTGTGCAAATTCTCACATATGCTTTGGAAACATGCACACAAACATCAAAGGACCTTTGCAAGATCCAAGCCTGTAAAATGAAGTTTCTTAGAACGGCCCTCCAGAAAACTAGACTTGACCATATAAAAAATGATGAGATTAGATCAAACCTAAGGGAATCCATAGAAGAGAGACTTAGGTCATCAAGACTTAAGTGGTTTGGGCATGTCAAGAGAATGATTAGTACAAGACTACCAAAAACTTATTTGGAAAAAAGGATAGGGGACAAAAGATCAGTGGGAAGACCAAGAAGAAGATGGAGAGACCAGCTGAAGGAGGACATAGAGAGAAGAGGCTGGAACTGGGAATATATTACGGACAGAGAAACTTTTCTGGTTAGGAGACAGTGGAAGACGATCGTCCATAACAACCAAGACAGAAACACAAGAAGGCTCGTAAACCACACACGGGAAACTGGAAATGGTCCCCAACGATAATGATGATGAATGTTTCAGTTGACTAATTCCTGATACAAAGGGGGCTGACGGTTATATAATCTTACGACAGTGACCTGAAATGTTCTCGGCCTCAAATACAGGAGTGTTATATATTACGTTATCTTGCACCGATAAACAAGTTTGCAGAATATAGGAAATTGCTCATTTTTCAGTGACATTTTTATGGAAACATCCTAATTTTTGAAGGAAAAGTACACACCTTGTAATGTACCACTTGATGATTAGAAGCATGTGTGTGTTATTTAGCTAGATTCGAATTGTGCTGCGAAATTCCACGCCTTTGTCACTAACTAGGGCCGAGTAACTCCTACCTGCGCTAACAGGACGAACTATTTATTGCAGACCATAAAGCTAAAAGCTTCGTGCATTCACAAAAATACAAAAAACCGTGTTGGATATACGCCGACAGACGCTTTCCGGAAACATTAGAAAGCTCAAAGAACCGATGCCGTGTGCTTTTCCTAGAAAAAAGACATGTTGGCGGAACACCTCTTTTGGGAGCTCAGCGAACCAAAGATTTTGTTAATGCTGCTACAAACCACTGGATTTTGTTTGTTAGGAGATAGGGTGAGCACGGCCTGCCTGATTGGCGGGAGTTAAGCGACGGCATCGAAGAAACGAAGGCAACCCAGGATTGCTTTTGGCTAACGCAACGCGAGACTTCACTTTGCATCCCGCCCGGCAGACTCGAGCCACCACGACAGACAGGCTACCTCGTGGCACAGCTGACTGCGGAGAGTGCTCGTCTTCTCTACCACGCTACTATAATGAAACCCGGCGATGTATAGACACTCTTGCTTTATTCAACCCTAGGCAACGCTCTGAGATTTGAATCATGCTCTGAATTGTTCACAAAACGCTCCATTTTGTAAACCCTTAAATGTTCTGTTCAATAAATTAATCAATTTTATAGTCGAAGAAAATAATATAGGTGTTGTAAACTCTGCTTTCAATGGCTTCCTTTCCAATGTATAGGTATGTCATTTGACTATATATGTGTAATATGGGTTGTAAAAAATACAGCAACCAGTCACAATATGATGTTGTTGTTTATTAAACCATTACCGGTTTCGAGCTATACCTGCTCATCTTCAGATGGTTTGTAATTGTTTACATCGAAAAATGCAATATACAGGAATGTATGGTTGTCATTTTGCATCTGAATATATCCGAAAACAAGATCAAAGTCATCTCATTGGTGGGGAGACTTGATAAAGCACTATAAACGTACATATTAACAAACATGCGCTGTATCAGCACTGATGGAGATGGATAGGAGCACACTGTGTTTTCTACTATTTTTCACACGATATACAAATACACAGGATATACATGTGTTATGTGTCAACTATATATGTGTTTTAATAGTAATTTCAAAAGTACAATTGGTTTGGTAAAAAGTATTTTAGAACTGGAACGTCGTTTCTGTCGGATAGGGAACAGTTGCATTCTTGGCGCCTACCCGGGATTAATTCTACTAATGATCTTATTAATTAATGTATATCATTAACTTGTCATTTTTAATTACTTACTCAAAATTAGACACCACAACCTGTTGACAGAAACTAAAACAGTATGGTCTTAATTTTATGTAAAAGAAACTAATGCCAAGGTTTGTATTACTTTACGCTGCGCACTCGTTTAGCAGTACACGTGGTGTGTTCATTATGAGTGAAATAACTCTCCATTATTACATTTCCTGAAAAAATAATAAAAAAACTAAAGTAATCGGAAACTTGTAACACAGGTGGCAGTTCAGCGTGGAAACGAGGTGTGACGTAGGTTTCCATAAAAACTGTAATTCTTCCAAAGATGGGTGATAAAAATTTCGAGAATGAACTGCACTCTTGAAGTCGATAAATATAGAAACCAGTCGCAGTTATAGGAGTATTTAATCTACTGGAAGCACCGCGACAGTGTATTAAAAGCAGAAAGAATATATTTTATGTTGTTGGGTAAGAATGAAATATTAATTCAATTTTTACACTTCTAGCAAACTGACTCATTTCTTTTCCCATAGCCAGATTGTTTTTTTGCATTATAGGAGCCGGTGGTCATTTTTACATAATACAAGCGCTATGTAAAATAGGAAAAGGATTGGCAACATAACTAAGCATGCTACAGTAAAGAAAACTTGTAACTAGATTATTTCGTTAATGTTTCTTACGATGTATAGAACTACTGTCCTAGATAAATATGGATACGCATAAAGCATTTTTTTACGCCTCATCGACATCAAGGTCATGAGGGGATGGACTGGAGACAATGAACGGGAAGGAATTCACCCACGACCCTTTGAAGGCAGCATTCTTCTGGAGTGATTTGGGGAAACTATGGAAAACCCAAATCTGGATGCCCGGACGGGGATTCGAACCCGCCTCCTGTAACCACTCATCCACCACGATCGGTACGCATAAAGCTGGCACATTATATGTATAACGACACTCCACCATCAAAGAATATCAATATAATCCCAGGCTTTACTGGGTTTTTGGAAAATATTGAGGCATTTCCTCTATTATCTAATCTTTTAGTCTCAACTTCTCTCAATTTTTGCACGATTCCATGTTACTACCAGAAATTTAAAAGCAAGCAGATACCGGTAAGGACCTACCCTACGGCCGTTATCCTGTGTTTAGCTTCTCCTTCACTCAAATCAAACTTTACTGCTGATTACGCAGGCCAAACACTACGTAGAGTTTAGTTCCTTTGTCAAAATTCCATCGATTTCATCTGCCTAAAAATTATCGCTATAAAATTATTTTGCGTTCAATACTGGAGTGTTCTAGTAGTCTGCGTGCCACAGAATATTACTACACAACTGTGGCGGTCCCAACCATAGCCAACCCATAATTTTCTCCCCCAACTGGAGTGTATCACGAACTGGGCGTTCTTCACTATTGCTTTCGGCGTCACAAAACCTGAATATTCACCGAGACTGGTTCGTGTGCCTGCTTATTGATTGGCACCAAGCGACGTGGCTGCGGCCACAACTGGCAGGAAAATTAAAGTTCCGTAAAACACCGGAGCTGCAAAAGCTGCTTCTATCACCTGCGATCCGCCAGACACACACAGAATAATTCCAGTTTAGTGCGGCTACAATCAGGAAAGCTCTGATTTATCGTGGCATCAACTCAGTTTAGTTCACAAGTACGTTACATCCTTCTATTACAGTAACGAGTTACAGTGTGTCGCTTCTTATATTTCTTAATAAATTATATGCAGCAGTGATAAATTTATTTTTAAAGAAACAATTAAAATGTAAATACTTGTTAGTAAAATTATTCTTTTTTCTGTGATAATTTTTCATGTTATTTTTTCCACCTATCATTACACAAATACTTTTTCTCCTCAAAAACTTTTTTTCAATAAACAAATTGTTAAAAATGCACTGGATAGCAAATACAAAATATGTACGTGCGTTATTAAAATACAACGGTGCCAGTAGCAGAATGTGACACGTTCCGGAAACAGAACGTCATGGGTGAGCGGTTAACGTTCGGATTTGATAATCCATACGCGCTTGCGATACAGGGTGGGATCGTCCAGATTTCGGTTTTACATGGCTTTCGAAATCACGCTAGCGATTGCTAGGATGATTCCTCCAAAACGCTGTGCGCGAATTATTTACTGTACATAACGCTTCCGAGATTTTTTTTATTTTACAAAAAAAAATCTTTACCGATTCTTTTAGAAAATATATTAGACTACAACTATAAAGAAGAAACTTAGTTACTGCTGTTTTTCCGTAAGTTTTGTAAATCATGGAGAATTATCCTTTTCTGGAACCATTTATATAACACCTTATTCTATTTCTCTCTCTGAAATTATACTGTTTTTAACTTTATAATGTTCGAAAATAGATGGAAATTTATAAGAATCAAATCGGCTATACAGGCCGGTTTTTTTTTTTTTTTAAAGGGTTCAATGTAACGCCTGCCTATGACATTGCATGCCTCAGCCCTTCGGAAAATACTATATGTTTGCGACCCAATATTTATAAGACATTTTTGTCATATTTTGATGCATACTATCACATCCTGAAATATTTTACACTTCTTTTAACACCCTGTATAATGGGATTGTCTTACTAAATGACACACACACTTATTAATTGCGACAGTGGCAATGAGACTTGTGACTTGGAGGCTTGTCCTGATGAAACTGTACCTTACTTGACAACATGCCTCGCTGATGTTTCGCAATAATGTGCCCCCATGATGGTTTCAACATTTTCAGGAAATCTAGAAGCAGTACTCTCTCAGAACACCAAGAAACAGACACCATCACTATACCTGCAGAAAGGAAAGATTCGGCCATATTTTGAGGGGATAACTGAAGTGCTTCCGTAACACTGACTGTTATTTTGATTATGAAGTAAAGCGATTGGTCAAGACGTCACTGTTACTCTCAAGATGTTTAACGAAATCTATTCGACTGGCTTTAAAGAGTGCTATTATTTTCGGCTGTTACCAGCCATCTCACTGTCTTTTGATCCGTCAAAAGTTTCAGCGTCTAACGAGCAGACACTTTTCTCATCTCCAGGAACTCTGCCATAATGCGATCTACAGTTGTTTTTGCAATGCCTAATATCTCCTCAATCTTTCTAACAGTTAATTTTCTATCTGTCCTCACCAACAGTCCACTGGTCTTATTGCACGGGGATGCTTTTCATTGTTTCATTTAACCTCTTAAATGCAAATGACAACCTTTTTCAGTGCTACAGGCAGGAGGACCCTTCCTAGTATTACCATAATATGTTCATTAAAATCCTATGGTGATATCTCTTTGTTACACAAATATTAAATCAAAGCGCCACGTTCTTTCTACTCCCTTTTTTCCCTTCTCCCCAGGTCCGCTTTCAGCACATATAACAAAATAAAGGTTTGGTTAATGTTTGATAATATTCTGCAAAGGACTATATATTATATGCGATTTTTGCAAGGTACTACGATTTTATTTTCATGGCAAGGCAACCAAGTAATGGGATGACAGTACTCATATGTTAGTATTCTCTTGGTTATTGTTTTGCAACAATAATTTTCTGTTAATATTAACTATTTCAAGGTCCCGTAATGTCTGGAGATGCACAAAAACTGATATATCGGTGATGCGGCAGTTCTTATACTCCTGATTCAGAGGAAACATTAAAACATTTTTGTACATTAGTGTATTGACGACGTGTTGAGAAGACCTAATAATGTCACCGGGTTTAATGTTTAGCGATAGTTTTCTTCAATGTTAAGCTCCATAAAATAGTTCAGTATTACATTTAGGATTACTTACTTTCCTGCCTACGGGAGGTGGTGGATGGTGATATAACCCCAGCCCACTCGCCTTCTCTTTGGAAGAGGCAGACTTGCATCCCGATCTTAGCATTGTAGTATCTGTGAAGAGAAAGGAGAGTCTCAGATAATAAACTAAATAAATGTGAGGTAAATACAGGGATTTCACAAAGTCCTGCTGCCGTAACAATGAAACGTATATGGGATAGAAACATGAGAATTTTTGCAACAAGTTCTACATCTTTCAAAATTTTCTTTACAATCTGTCCACTCCCACATGTCACCCTCTAGTTGAGATGTGGAGACGATACTCCCGCTCAAACCAAACACGTTACAGCATAGTAACATCAACCATTTGCACAACCCCAACTTTCCTTATACGAAGTGTAGCAAAATCTGAAACAGGGGTTTCGCATACACGATCCTTGACGTATCCCGCCACAGGAAAAAAAAATCCAGTCGGCGATACCAAGGGAGCCCGATGGCCATGTGATTGGTTGATCACGAACAATCCATCAGCGAACTGTCTATTCAAAAGGAACCTAACATTACCAATTATACTCTGTTCACACTCAACTGGCGGTTCAAGGTTATGTTCAACCAGCCCTCACCTCACCACTCCTTCCCGTTGCCTACCCCTCCAAGTAAACCCTGTGTCCAGGCAAGCATGTGGTAAATTTGTCAGTGGAACAATTTCCCCTTGGCATGTAGGAGTAAGACCAGCAGAGTGGGGATAGAACACAGTGACCTTGAACCGCTTCTGTTAACTGAACGCACTATACCAGGTGCGCCGTTTTGTTACAACATCATGGTTGGCTGCAGATCCAACACTTGAGGAAGCAGATACTCATTAATCACGTCACAGTAAATTGCCCTGTAATTGTCTTCTTAGCAAATAAAATTGGATGGATTACGTTGTGGTGCATAGGAACATACCAAACTTGACTTCGGGGCTACGACGAATGTGTATGCGCGTGAAGTGCGGATTTTAAAAACCCCATATCCTAACTTTATGGAGGTTAATCTGTCCATACACAAAGAAAATGGCTTTATCAGAGAACATCAGCCCTTCAGTACCCAGTGTGGTCTTCGATTGAGGCTAGCACGGCAGCATCAAATTCAACAGGTGCAGGGATGTCATTAGCCTGCAAAGCTTGTGAAAGCTGCAATTTATAGTCTTGAAGATGTATGGAGGACCTTATGAATGGTTTATTTCTGAACATGCAATTCCATGAAGCATTACGGACCAATTTCTGAATGCCACGTTGAAATGCAAACTGCACGTTGTCATCATAATTTAATTGTGGAGTCTTTGCATAAAAGAACTCTTCCATTCTGCTAGCGGAATTGTTGCTGTACAGTCACTGGTAAGTTATGAAACTAAACACACCTCATATTGGATCTCACTACCTGTAACAAATGTAAAGAAAACTTTAGTAGATGTGGAACATATTGCAATAAACTACAAGTCTCAATTTCGTGTAGTTTAGGTGGTATATTTCTTTATACCGTAGAAACGCTGCACAATACTGCAAGAAGCTGTTCAGGATATTTACTGGAAATATTTTCCCTCAAGCTTCTTCACAAAATTTAATAAACTGCGTTGTATCTTTCCTGTAGCAACACATCTCAAGAATTCAACTATTATTTTATTTTTTGGTATAGTAGTTTGTCATGTTTGCTGAAGTTTAAAAATCGCCACTGGTTGGTGCTGCAGGTAGTAACTCAGTGGAAGCGAGTGTATATTAGTGTTCATCCTACACTTCCAGTTTTGTTGTTTCTGTTGTCTTCGACGCGTATTATTCAAGCAGGATTCTTTTCTCCTTCTTTTGCCGTTACCACCGCCGCTGGCGGCTGAAAACAATAACCTCAGTAATGAGCTATAATTATCTCGTAATTAACTGCGGTATCGTGACACGTTGCCACCGACTTAAATAAAACTGGTTTCATAACCACAGCTGCTGATAAATCATTCGTGGTTAATACACCGATTACGTTTCCCCCATGTCATTTGTATTACGTCACAGGTAACATTATATGCATCCCAAAAAGTGAAACGGTAATGTTGGTTAGCACGTATACAAGTACAGAGTAGGTGAGGGGTTAACGCTCTGACCTCGCATTCGGGAGGACGCGGGT
>CM061921.1:12848208-12868007 GCA_031002005.1 Vandiemenella viatica
TTTACTGAAAGAATTATTTTTCTTGCTTCTGGCGTGACGCTTTGTAGCGTCGATGTCGTTACTGGCGGAAAAAGACTGAGACAAGGAACAGTAGGAATTCGGTAATGAACTTTTGAAGGAACCATCCCGGCATTCACCTGGAGTGGTTTGGAGAAAATCCAAATCTGGATGGCTGGAAGGGATTTGAACCCTCGTATTCTGGAATAAAAACAAAAATTAATCAAATTGGAGTTGTGCTGTAAGTGTTGTTTCTACCAGGTATTTGTAATTGTTACTATCGACCGTGGCGGATGAGCGGTAACGCTCTGGGCTCGCATCGGTAGGACGCGTCTTCAAATCCCGTCTGGTCATCTTGGTTTGGGTTTTCAATAGTTTTTTCTAAATAAAATCGAGGCAAACGCGGAGATGGTTCCTTTAAAAAATTCATGGACGAATACTTCATTCCTTACCCCTAGTTTTCCCCGCCTCTAACGACTTCGACGAAGCATAAGTCATAAGCAAAGAAAACAAAAGAGAGAGAGAGAGAGAAACAATTACTTCACTTTTGTTGCAATATTTCGTTTTTGGTGGAAAATCCTTGCTGATAGGTACGAAGGAAGGAAATATAACAAAAATAAAATAAAAAAAATAAGCTGCTGACAGTATAAGCAATCTATACAAGTTTTAAGGCCTTGAACTGTTCAAATTTAAATGGAACAATGCTGGTTAGAGAAGGTAAGTATTTGTACACTATCTAGAAATAATTAAAATGTATTTTTAACATGTTCCTGATAGAATATCGGCTACGAGTGAAGTACTGTATGGTGTTAACACATTTTTATTCATGTACACTTTTACATATAATAAGGTAAACCGTAGATCATTGGGCAAGGAGCTATTATAGAAAGAATTATGGCTGTATTGATTTCCAGTCTGAATGATGTGGATGCAACACGAAACGGAAAGAGTTACTGTGAGTGATTCTGGGAATGCATAATAGATGCAGAAGTTAATACGCGTGACTTCGGCAGTAAACCAACCGAATGTTGAGAGGTCAGTGTGAGTAATGGATTTGTTCCTCATGGCACAGCTGTGAACAGCAATTAATGGTTTAGAGTTCGGTTAGGGGTAAAAGCACGGCATGTCACACTTAATAAATTGCGGCACTGTTCACCAGGGAATACGGCAATAACACAGAGCCATTACGAGTTTTTCAAATGCCAGCGGAACAAAAAAAATGGGAGATTTGTTCGTTCGTCCATCGAAAACAGTCCAATAAAACGAATCCTCTTTCATTTGCTACTTGTTAACAGCTCAGCCTGTAACAGTCCCAATACGATACAGTATTATATTGAACAAGCTGTTAGTGGCGACTTTGTACAGGAGGACTAAGACTTTTATTACTAAAATTTGATGTGGAGAGCTGTAAGTTACGAAAAAGGTGTTGATACACAAACTGACTGCGAGAGAAAGAAAGCCTGAGCCCACCGATATAACATCACAGAGACTTACACACGCTATCCGTCTGTTTGTCAATATTTCGATAGTTTTAAAAATTTTCTGAAAAATATATTATTTATCCTACGTCCTTCTTAATGATACATACTATTTCTTGAAAAATTTCATCAAGATCGACTTTCCTTGAGCTCCAAGGGATTGAAATGCAAAGAACGGAAATTAGTTTTGGTACACTGCACCGTTTGATACGAATAGTTTTCCCAAGAAACAGTTGTAGCTGTGATCGTGCATTGTTGAAGTTATGTATTTTTATTTATCGTCTTGATAAGCAGCTAATGTGATACATACAAATATATGCAAGGAGAACAACATTGGTGTCATTCACAAATCGATGTACAGTTGTTGCATCGAGTCTAAGAAGCAGGTTGTAGCACTAGATAACATATTCAGATTGTCCATCGTATTTCCTTGGAGGGATTCCTTGATGACGTGCTCCACACTCTGGGAAGGAGCTCCGCAGTCATAGATAGTTCCCACTTAAAGAGCATGGTGTTGCATTTGGCGTGGCCTGTTCTTAGATGGTTAAGTTTAACCCAATGGTCTCTCTTCAGGTGCAATACCGAAGTCCAGATGTAAGGTCTTGAATATCTTGGTGTTCCATTGTTTTTGACACTGAAGTCAGATACATCTTGCCATAATGGATTCCTAAGTGTTGAAGTGTTCTTTGAACTTGATAAGTAAAACTGTCGGCATGAGTAGTACTGACACTGGTAAGAAAGTAACACCTTATGGAGCAATATGCAGCAGGACTGCAATATAGATAGTTTGTCCTGAGTCGTTTCACTGCGCTGTCGGCGTGGGAGGGCGAGCAGCTCGCATCTGCCTCGGCACAGTGATTTACAGGCGGCAGGCTATCGCGCGGGTGCCTCACGGCTTTCCATCATCGCTCCTCGTATCATACACGAACTTGCGACGTTACAGTGACCCTTTTTCTTGCCTGCTCGCTGATGACCATGCCGTCAACGTGCCCCGTCCACAAAAATCTTCTGACTACCTCTCCTTTAATTAATTAAGTCCATGTAAACGTCGGAAACAATATCGCTTATTACAGTACACAGAAGATTACTCTGTTAATGTATTGCCAGAATGTATTGTGAACGTAGTTTAAAATAATTTTTTATGCGTTTATGAATGTTAATAGTAATTATTAATTGTTTTAAATACTTGCGTGAAAATGTATTACGAGGTGTGCCACTGGTGGCTAGTAGTTTTGGGCTCAATTTAGTTTCTTAAAAAAATATTGTCTTAAAGTCATATCAGAATGCTTTAAATCTTATGTATTATCCTTTAAACTTATTTATATCTGATTTTAAACTTAATTAAGAAATTTTATATTGTTATGTAATTAATAACCGAATCTTCAAGCTGGCCTTTAGCCATTTTTTTCTGGTACCGCCTTTGCCAGCTGCCGGCAACCTTTGTATTGTTTTAGAAATTTCCGTGGGCACACTGAAAATCGTCATACTAATAAGATAATCTCGTACTCCAATTTTTTAACCTCTCAACTTCCTAAATAAATTCAATTTCTGTACAACGTGGGGAAAAATTGAAAAGTATAGTATGCGTAGCATCAATGAGGATTAAAAAAATTACATATGA
This sequence comes from Vandiemenella viatica, assembly GCA_031002005.1. NCBI lineage: Eukaryota > Metazoa > Arthropoda > Insecta > Orthoptera > Morabidae > Vandiemenella > Vandiemenella viatica. The sequence continues at coordinate 12,851,305 of CM061921.1, forward strand.
TAAAAAACATATGGTAGGAACATTAACAGAAATAAAAATTAATGTTTGTTCGTATGTGTAAAGTTTTTCATATGAGAGTTACGAGATTTGCTAATCACTATGACGAAATAGTTCTCGTATGTATCTTGGTATGTTTGGAGAACCGTGGTTTGCATAGAATTCCGTCTCTACTCGTACTAATTTCATTGTTGTCCTGAATAAACGTGAATAAACTTTGGCCGTCAACTTTATCACTTGTGAAACTACCTTAGACGAGGGAGTAAAAGAAATTAAATCTAGTATAAACCTTAAAAGAACTATAAACCAAGTGGTGGCGAAAATATTGCACCTTGGAAAAGTATTGCCACTAATATCGTAACTTGTAAAACCCTTCGCGCAAGTAACGTTATAACCTTTTGTTTATTGTGGGAGAGTTTAGAACAGTCTTACGTCTTTATTAGTCTTATTTATGTCTGTTTATAATACTAAAGCGCAAGTCAGGTCAGAATTAAAACCTAGTAAGTTGTGAGCTCATCCTTCGTGGTCACAGAACCTACTGTCATTTACTTTTCAATATATTTCTTTAGTTTGCCTGAGTTTCAAGGAGAGTCATTATCACGCGAGGTTTTCCTTCGACTTTAAAAAAAAAAAAAAAAAAAAACACTGAACAGGTACAAATTTTGATTAATGGAATACCTCTTTGCTTGGGCTGCTGCTCGGACATTACGGGGTTTTAATCACTCTGCACTTAATATTTCAAGCCGTTTTGGGAAATTTTAATTATAAGCTAAATCTCAATCTACTGTAGGCCCTGGACAGGTGAATTTTTGTTTATGATGTAGCTGCTGTTCTCCGAAATTTAGCTGCAATTCTCAGCTGATAAGTCAATTAAAAAGCTGTAAGCATGACGTCTGATTTAGACAGATGGATCCATTTTCTGTGCTCTACATGTAACAGTTTAAGATGTTCTATAAGTTCGTTTCCTTCTGTTTCCTGGATACTATGTAAGGAAACAATAGCCAAATCATCAGTTTAGTTTCAGGCATATCGTCTATGAATATTGTGACAATACCAGAACCCATCTATCAATATTACTGTCTCGAATTAATTCCATGTATTTGTAAACGGTTGTACAGATGTATCTAAAATGATTTGTGTATGAAAGGATTTCAAAAACCGTAGTATGTTTAGGCTTTAGGGTATAAAATAAGCTGGTATCTATAAGTAGTGTTAACATCTTTGGCGATATCCGCATCCGTGTGATGAAGTCTAAGCAGTAAGGATTTTCGTTAAAGTTTATAAATTGTGTTTGCAGTTATTTCAACAATTGCTGTTATCAATGTTTAAGTACTGAATTTAGTAATTAAATTAGCAACAGCTTCAATGTGTTCACAACACGTTAGAGTGACACTGTTGCTAAGCCATCTAATCCTTCGGGAGCTGACCTGGTTATTTTCGACAGCTAATTATCCACCGTAATTAAGAAAACCTGCTAAGGTGTTAATTAGGGCGAGCGAAGTGAGCCCTTACACTAGGCGACGGATTGTGCACACATAGTGGTACACTTTTTGAAAAACTGCTTCACCTAATTACGTAAAATTGAACATACTAATTCAGTGTCAATTCTAGATGTGCCATCAATCATTAAATTTGCAAATAACGAATAAATCATAATCATTTTTATTCGTGCATGCTGGCAAGGAGAGGTCTTCAGTTTGGAATCGCTATCGTTGAACGAACAAGTATGGTAAATAGTAAGCCACCTGTGGTTTCTCGCACTAAAGCAGTTCTCACTGGTGGGCTTCCGGTTAAGAAAAATCGGGGATTAAAAAGTGTAAAAAATTGTGCCTAAATGAGTTATATCGCTACGGAACATCCCATGTTAAAAAATTCGGTTTAGCCGTGCGTGTTGAGGCGGTGGGTTGACAAGCGGGAGGTCCTCTGTTCGATCCCACCACACGTCAAATTTTGTTTCCTGTTTGCATTTTTTTTTATTGCTACTTGATTTTGTAGCATTTAAAATTTGTTTTGAAACAAAGTCTCCAAATTATTTATTTTCCTTTGAGAAATACACAAATGATAAATGACGTAAATCATAGAAATATTTGAAACAAAAATTAAGTGCACACCAAGAACATTTTATGATCGATATCCTTCCACAGTCACTTATTCTCCAGAAAGTGAAATATTAATTTAATTTATTGTATTAAAATTATCTATGGTTGTTGAATGTTTATTTGTGAATATGACTTGTGTAAATGTAGATGCATCGGCTTAATAATAATACGAAAAAATCCCGCTCCTTCCCTTAATCAGTTACATAAACAACTTTATAATTTTACTGACAGACTATATTCAGTTTAATCAAAATCAAAATTAAAAAATAAAAGGAAGGAACACCTAATCGGTACGCTTCAAACATTAATTGAAAATAACGTTGCCGCAAGCTGAACTATTGACAGAAAATGAATTTATGTTCCAGAAAGAGAGGGATTAGTTTATTTTTTTTGTATTAATGATTATCTATAGTTGCTGAATATTCTTTGTAAAAAAAAAAAAAAAAAAGTCTGTCGTTATGTAAATGTAGATGCCGCGGTTTTGTAATTATACATAGAAATACCGCTTCCTACCTTAATCGGTTGTTTAAATAACCGTATAATTCTAATGATAAAATATGCAAAGCTTAATAACAAAATTGAAACACACTCTACATTTAGATTTTGGGAACTGTTTAACGAAAGAAATCTGTTTCTACATAACTGAAACAAACCAAAAATGCATGCAGGTCGGTAGTTTAATGAAACCAAACACAAGAACCTTAAAATGTTTAATAAAACGAGAGGTCTTACTATGCAATGGAATCACCCAGATTCCGCGTCAATAACACTATCTGCATTTTAAAGATAATGGCTACGTCTCCAAGATCACCGAGCCTCTGATATCGACCAGTTTCTGTCGGTGAACTGACTCAACGAAAGCTGTTTTCATCACCATATCTGCATAAAAATATTCCGTAATTTTCTATATTGTTCCCCTCTCACCACGAATTCCCAGTCGGTTAACGCCCTGGCCTCGTATTCTGGAGGTCACGGGTTCGAATCTCCGTCCGGGCATCCAGATTTGAGTTTTCCATGATTTCACCAAATCCCTCCAGGCGAATGCCGGTATGCTTACTTCGAAAGGGCCTTGGTCACATTCCTTCCAGTAGCTTGCCCCAGTACTTGCTGGAGCCCCACTATTTAAAAATGTTGTACAATCAAACACAGCCAGTCAACTGCGTATTTCAATGTGGAAGAAGGGGGGTTGTTCTGTGTTGTTGCTATAGAATTGGGTGTCATAGCTTTTTGATGTAGTGCAATGACGAGTTGTGATCAAGATATTCATGTTTTACGGAACGTTTCGGAACGAGGTAAGTGACAACAGATGATTATTTTTATTTGGCGGTTTTCTTTAACAGGAGCGGTTTCTGTGTTATATTCCTGCAATATATTGGTAACTATTCAGTTTTCAGACGAGTCTACTGACTTTTTGTGATGCAAGCACACTGGGTTCCACCTTATATGTCACTGCAGCTTATAACTTTTTGAGGAATTGACGAACAAAATTTGTACCGTAGGAGCAGCAAGGCATACGTATACTTGTTGTCCTAATCTCACTTCAAGCAGTCGCCATCCAGAAACTTTAAAGCAAAACTTTAATTTGTCTACTGAAAGCAGAAAAATAATAGGCGTCAACAGTTAGTTCAGTTGACTGTATGGTATCTGTATTTTTCCTACAAGAAATCGTATAGACCATTCGTTAGGGAATTTCGTTTAGCTAACAGTAAATATGCGTTACAATAAGGTTACACGGTCCGTATCTAGTGTACAAATGTTTGAAGGTGAAAGCAACTGAAAACTTTAGGAAATTTCTGAAAATAACTGCAGTTAAAATTTTTGTAAGTAGTTGAATTGGTATGATGAAATTTCTCTCATCTGGTGAATTTTCCCTAGCGTTAGTGGTTCATATTACACACGTTCTATGATTCTGCACTTACATAGGACGCAGGTTGGATACGCAGTCGAGAATTAAATTCTTTGATTTTTTTTTTCAGGTGAATGTTCTTCTTACTGTAATGAACATACGTAATCCTTCAGTTAAAATGTGTTCAAAACGGCTAACAATAATTTCACTGTCACGTTTAATGGCTTTAGGTAAATAAAGATTTTTTGAGAAAGAAAAATTAATTCTTTTGATCAATCAAGTTTTCCTGTAAGATGGAAGTAAGGAACGAAAATGTTGCTATGAAAATAAATACGGATTGTACATAATTACCTTAAATATTAAACTTTCCTTTTCGAACCGTAAAAACGAAGAAATATTTCTCACAATGAATTCATACCTAATGAAAGCGCGTACAATGCTGACGTTTTCGTTCTTTTATTACTATTCCTGTGTTGGAAAACCGATTTAATATCATTCATCAATTATGTCCCATTAAAATTTTTCCGATCTGTATGTGTCCACAAACTTTGTAACTCAGAAATTTCACTGATCTTATTAGGGCGAGCGACATTAGCCGACAATTTTTTGATTTTTGTGGTAAACGTTTTGAAAACTACTGTACGTCTTGATGTGAAATTGAACATAAATTAGCTGGCCCTAATAATTCAGTGTTATCTCTAGATGTGTCATTAATCAATATTTCGCAAAAAATTGTAATAATTTTTATTAGCATATATATGTAATGCCATGAGTGATAATAGTTTATTTTGAAAATTATTTTCAATCAACTTATGAAAATAGTGGTTGGTGTTCCGATTCCACCAACCACTAAATTTTGTAAAATGCGCAATACCACATGTACAGTCGGGGACAGAATTCGAGAGACCCTCGCCTTTCGATTATGCTTCGTTCTAGACACGAATACCGCATGGGACAGCATAACTGGTAGTGGTACACTAAATTCATGATAAAATAGACCCTCTCATACCCAGCACTTTATCCAAGACTAAAAAAATGAGCCCGCGCAGCAAGAAACTCGCAGACGCTCAGAGGGAAAGTTCGGAGTTCTGCAGTAAAAATAATCACGAATATCACCATTTTAGTCATAATAATTATTTAAATAACCAAATTGATTAATTATAGAGAGATGGTAACACTTTTTTCGTAATTTTGATAACCGTTGCGTATTTTTTTTCCTCGAATAAACAGTTAACAATTCGCTAGCAAACGCAATTATATGGCGAATACAGAAAAGAATCGCTAAATTACGCACGGAAAACCAATAAGAGAGTTTGAATGGACTTAGTTACACTTTCTAACGCTGCAGCGTTATAGAACTGTGCGTGTGACAAATACACACAAAGGTTAAGGGTAAGTAGAAAGAGCATTCACGAAAGAACTCTAATGGTAAACTAAGTCACGAAATATAAATAAACTATTCCCAGAAAATTAAATGGTGCGGAATATTAACACCTTAATTTTGTTTTCATCATACCATATTTAGAAGGTAAGCTAAACTTGAACGCAGTAGCAACAGTTTTAGTAGTAATAATAATCATTAAGAACAATAAATAAAAAAATCCGTCTGCAATGTGAATTAGCGGTTCCACATTTTAAATCTGGAAGATGGAAGTAGTAAAACTATCATCTCTCTCTTTGTTTCTAACTAACACTGATACTTCTATAAAATTTTCTGTCAAGCTTTATTTCCTGCCGTCCAAGCCCGATGGGTTATAGGTAACACTGTTGCCTGGCATTCGGGAGGACGCGAATTCAAACCCCGTCGGGGATCCAGTTTCAGTATTCCATGATTTTCGTAAATCTCTCCAGCTGAACTCCAGAAAAGTTCCTTCAAAAAGCGGTGGCTGAAATTCTTACCCGATCCTAGTTTCCAATACTATCAGGATTCATATCACATTGCCGCCGAAGATATGACGAAGACAAAAAAAAAAAAAATACGTGGTGGGTATGTGGTATCCGGCTTTCGGGAGGTCGTGGGTTCGAATACCCATCTAGCCATCCAGGTAAACGTTTTAGATGGTTTCCCCAAATCACTCCAGGCGAATGCCGGGATTGTTCCTTCAAAAGGCCATGGACGAATTCCTCCCCATTACTTGTCCCCAGTCCTTTCCTGCCTCTAATGACCTCGATTAAGGCTAGAAGCAAAACATAATTGCTCAAATAAAAATAATTACATCTCTGTGGTGTGTTTTAGACCTTTTCCTTGTTGGATTTATCTTATTCAACGGCCGAACATGGTAGCGAAGGGACTAGAGTGCTATTTCCACATGTGGAGAGTCTCTAGTTCGGTGTTGTTTTAGGGCTGGTCGACGTGGAAATCATTATAGAGAGAAAAGGACTTGGGGCATGTTTCGGGAAGGAATTCAGCCTTGGCCATACCAGAGAATCATCCCAACACTCACGGAGTGATTTCGATTAATCATGCAATACCGAAATACGGATGGATACACGAAGATTTCAACCCCTGTCCTTCCGGATGGGATGGCTTGGGCGTTACAGGGACTCTCGGTCACTGGTGCGATTCCGGCCAGAGGCATGGGTGTTAAAGTAGGTATTGTGGTATGTCTTGTATCGTCTTTCAATTGTATGAGCAAAAAGCATTTGGAAATACATCAGTACACAGGATAAACACACAAAACGGTTTAGCTGGATGAATGGCTATCGGGAGGAATGCCATTAAAAATTTAAAGACATTTTATTGAACCAAAAGGCAATTGGCTCCTTCAAAAATATCTCGCTGGTCCACCTCATCTCACAAAAAAATATTCCTTGTTTGGTGCCAACTAGTAACATGGCTGAGTTCTAAACACGTATTAGGATAAAAAATTTGGAAAGTAGGCGTACTATAGTGAAGCTCTTTAGTGCACACGGGAGGGGTATTTAATTTCAGTTGAGTGTATAGGATTTAATCTCTTTAACATTATGCGTGGTTATTTCGTAAGAAGAAGATCTTCCTGCTGGCTCAGTTCAGACGCAAGGAGGAAGTAACCGTCCGACAAACGTTTCGAGGAAGTGTTTATTTACCAGTGGCTCTGAGGAAGTGAAGAACACTTGTTCAGTAGAATTAGCTCTAATAAAATTTGTGAATATGACCATCCGTACACGAAATATGCCCATTTTCGAATTACGAGCACCTACAAATACAGTGACAGTCATTTGCCGAAATAACAGAAACAACTTCATATAACATATTAAAGTTACTTCATCACAATTAGGTCATTTCTGAAAATTACTTCTCGAGGATTTTAACTTCAGCATACCCTCATTGCGTCTTGTAATTTTCTACTTGGACTATTTGATTACAAAATTAATTAATCAATATTCCGTGATAATGGAGCTATTTAAAAGGAAAAAAAAAACTGGAAGTGCACGTGTGCACGTTATTGAAAATTGACATGCCTCCATCTGCTGATGTAAATATTTTATGACCTTCCGTGCCTTTGACCATTTAACCTGCTGACTATTGTGTCAGCCTTTGTTCAGGTAATGTGGAACTCTATTGTGAAGTCAACACAAGACGAACACTACACTCATTCAAAAGCAACCATATAAGCAGAACTCGAATCAGTGACCTTTATTATTATTAATAAATTTCTCTCGGGCTTCCAGCCGTGTTAAGATGTTACATTTGTGGGACGTTTCGAAGGCGCCAACTCTGCCTTAATGATGATATTGTTGAGAATGAAGGCAGAGTTGGACGCCTTCGAAACGTCCCACAAATGTAACATCTTAACACGGCTGGAAGCCCGAGAGAAATTATTAATAATAATAAAGGTCACTGATTCGAGTTCTGCTGCGCATATATGGTTGCTTTTGAATGAGTGTAGTGTTCGTCTTGTGTTGACTTCACAATAGAGTTCCACATTACCTGAACAAAGGCTGACACAATAGTCAGCAGGTTAAATGGTCAAAGGCACGGAAGGTCATAAAATATTTACATCAGCAGATGGAGGCATGTCAATTTTCAATAACGTGCACACGTGCACTTCCAGTTTTTTTTTCCTTCTTCTTTTAAATAGCTCCATTATCACGGAATATTGATTAATTAATTTTGTAATCAAATAGTCCAAGTAGAACAATTACAAGACGCAATGAGGGTATGCTGAAGTTAAAATCCTCGAGAAGTAATTTTCAGAAATGACCTAATTGTGATGAAGTAACTTTAATATGTTATATGAAGTTGTTTCTGTTACTTTCGGCAAATGACTGTCACTGTATTTGTAGGTGCTCGTAATTCGAAAATGGGCATATTTCGTGTACGGATGGTCATATTCACAAATTTTATTAGAGCTAATTCTACTGAACAAGTGTTCTTCACTTCCTCAGAGCCACTGGTAAATAAACACTTCCTCGAAACGTTTGTCGGACGGTTACTTCCTCCTTGCGTCTGAACTGAGCCAGCAGGAAGATCTTCTTCTTACGAAATAACCACGCATAATGTTAAAGAGATTAAATCCTATACACTCAACTGAAATTAAATACCCCTCCCGTGTGCACTAAACAGATTCACTATAGTACGCCTACTTTCCAAATTTTTTATCCTAATACGTGTTTAGAACTCAGCCATGTTACTAGTTGGCACCAAATAAGGAATATTTTTTTGTGAGATGAGGTGGACCAGCGAGATATTTTTGAAGGAGCCAATTGCCTTTTGGTTCAATAAAAATGTCTTTAAATTTTTAATGGCATTCCTCCCGATAGCCATTCATCCAGCTAAACCGTTTTGTGTGTTTATCCTGTGTACTGATGTATTTCCAAATGCTTTTTGCTCATACAATTGAAAGACGATACAAGACATACCACAATACCTACTTTAACACCCATGCCTCTGGCCGGAATCGCACCAGTGACCGAGAGTCCCTGTAACGCCCAAGCCATCCCATCCGGAAGGACAGGGGTTGAAATCTTCGTGTATCCATCCGTATTTCGGTATTGCATGATTAATCGAAATCACTCCGTGAGTGTTGGGATGATTCTCTGGTATGGCCAAGGCTGAATTCCTTCCCGAAACATGCCCCAAGTCCTTTTCTCTCTATAATGATTTCCACGTCGACCAGCCCTAAAACAACACCGAACTAGAGACTCTCCACATGTGGAAATAGCACTCTAGTCCCTTCGCTACCATGTTCGGCCGTTGAATAAGATAAATCCAACAAGGAAAAGGTCTAAAACACACCACAGAGATGTAATTATTTTTATTTGAGCAATTGTGTTTTGCTTCTAGCTAATCGAGGTCATTAGAGGCAGGAAAGGACTGGGGACAAGTAATGGGGAGGAATTCCATGGCCTTTTGAAGGAACAATCCCGGCATTCGCCTGGAGTGATTTGGGGAAACCATCTAAAACGTTTACCTGGATGGCTAGATGGGTATTCGAACCCACGACCTCCCGAAAGCCGGATACCACATACCCACCACGTATTTTTTTTTTTTTGTCTTCGTCATATCTTCGGCGGCAATGTGATATGAATCCTGATAGTATTGGAAACTAGGATCGGGTAAGAATTTCAGCCACCGCTTTTTGAAGGAACTTTTCTGGAGTTCAGCTGGAGAGATTTACGAAAATCATGGAATACTGAAACTGGATCCCCGACGGGGTTTGAATTCGCGCCTCCCGAATGCCAGGCAACAGTGTTACCTATAACCCATCGGGCTTGGACGGCAGGAAATAAAGCTTGACAGAAAATTTTATAGAAGTATCAGTGTTAGTTAGAAACAAAGAGAGAGATGATAGTTTTACTACTTCCATCTTCCCAATTAAAATGTGGAACCGCTAATTCACATTGCAGACGGATTTTTTATTTATTTACTGTTCTAAATGATTATTATTACTACTAAAACTGTTGCTACTGCGTTCAAGTTTAGCTTACCTTCTAAATATGGTATGATGAAAACAAAATTAAGGTGTTAATATTCCGCACCATTTAATTTCTGGAATAGTTTATTTATATTTCGTGACTTAGTTTACATTAGAGTTCTTTCGTGAATGCTCGTTCTGCTTACCCTTAACCTTTGTGTGTATTTGTCACACGCACAGTTCTATAACGCTGCAGCGTTAGAAAGTGTAACTAAGTCCATTCAAACTCTCTTTTTGGTTTTCCGTGCGTAATTTAGCGATTCTTTTCTGTATTCGCCATATAATTTGCGTTTGCTATCGAATTGTTAACTGTTTATTCGAGGGAAAAAAATACGCAACGGTTATCAAAATTACGAAAAAGTGTTACCATCTCTCTATAATTAATCAATTTGGTTATTTAAATAATTATTATGACTAATATGGTGATATTCGTGATTATTTTTACTGCAGAACTCCGAACTTTCCCTCTGAGCGTCTTGCTGCGCGGGCTCATTTTTTTAGTCTTGGATAAAGTGCTGGGTATGAGAGGTCTATTTTATCATGAATTTAGTGTACCACCTACCAGTTATGCTGTCCCATGCGGTATTCGTGTCTAGAACGAAGCATAATCGAAAGGCGAGGGTCTCTCGAATTCTGTCCCCGACTGTACATGTTATTGCGCATTTTACAAAATTTAGTGGTTGGTGGAATCGGAACACAACCACTATTTTCATAAGTTGAATGAAAATAATTTTCAAAAAAACATTATCACTCATGGCATTACATATATATGCTAATAAAAATTATTACAATTTTTTGCAAAATAATGATTAATGACACATCTAGAGATAACTCTGAATTATTAGGGAGCTAATTTATGTTCAATTTCACATCAGACGTACAGTAGTTTTTCAAAACGTTTACCACAAAAATCTAAAAATTGTCGGCTATGTCGCTCGCCCTAATAAGATCAGTGAAAGATTCTGACTTACAAAGTTTGTGGACACATACAGATCGGAAAAATTTTAATGGGACATAATTGATGAATGATATTATATCGGTTTTCCAGCACAGGAATAGTAATAAAAGAACGAAAATGTCAGCATTGTACGCGCTTTCATTAGGTATGAATTCATTGTGAGAAATATTTCTTCGTTTTTACGGTCCGAAAAGGAAAGTTTAATATTTAAGGTAATTATGTACAATCTGTATTTATTTTCATAGCAACATTTTCGTACCTTACTTCCATCTTAAAGGAAAACTCGATTGATCAAAAGAATTAATTTTTCTTTCTCAAAAAATCTTTATTTACTTAAAGCATGCAAACCTGACAGTGAAATTATTGTTAGCCGTTTTAAACATTTTAACTGAAGGATTACGTATGTTCATTACAGTATGGAGAACGTTCACCTGAAAAAAAAATCAAAGAATTGAATTCTCGACTGCGTATCCAACCGCGTCCTATGTAAGTGAGAATCATAGAACGTGTGTAATATGAACCACGAACACAAGGGAAAATGCACCAGATGAGAGAAATTTCATCACACCAATTCAACTACTTACAAAAATTTAACTTCAATTTTTCAGAAATTTCCTAAAGTTTTCAGTTGCTTTCACCTTCAAACATTTGTACACTAGATACGGACGTGTAACCTTATTGTAACGCATATTTACTGTTAGCTAAACGAAATTCCCTACGAATGTCTATACGATTTCTTGTAGGAAAAATACAGATACCTACAGTCAACTGAACTAACTGTTGACGCCTATTATTTTTCTGTTTTCAGTAGACAAATTAAAGTTTTGCTTTAAAGTTTCTGGATGGCGACTGCTTGAAGTGTGGTTAGGACAACAATACATGCCTTGCTGCTCCTACGGTACAAATTTTGTTCGTCAATTCCTCAAAAAGTTATGAGCTGCAGTGGCAATAAAGTGGAACCCACTGTGCTTGCATCACAAAAAGTCAGTAGACTGTCTGAAAACTGAATAGTTACCAATATATTGCAGGAATATAACACAGAAACCGCTCCTGTTAAAGAAAATCGCCAAATAAAAATAATCATCTGTTGTCACTTACCTCGATCCGAAATCGTTTCGTAAAACTCGAATATCTTGATCACAACTCGTCATTCCACTACATCAAAAAGCTATGACACCAATTCTATAGCAACAACACAGAACAACCCCCTTCTTCCACATTGAAACACGCAGTTGACTGGCTGTGTTTGATTGTAAACATTTTTAAATAGTGGGCTCCAGCAAGTACTGGGGCAAGCTACTGGAAGGAATGTGACCAAGGCCCTTTCGAAGTAAGCATACCGGCATTCGCCTGGAGGGATTTGGTGAAATCATGGAAACTCAAATCTGGATGCCCGGACGGAGATTCGAACCCGTGACCTCCAGAATACGAGGCCAGGGCGTTAACCGACTGGGAATTCGTGGTGAGAGGGAACAATATAGAAAATTACGGAATATTTTTATGCAGATATGGTGATGAAAACAGCTTTCGTTGAGTCAGTTCACCGACAGAAACTGGTCGATATCAGAGGCTCGGTGATCTTGGAGACGTAGCCATTATCTTTAAAATGCAGATAGTGTTATTGACGCGGAATCTGGGTGATTCCATTGCATAGTAAGACCTCTCGTTTTATTAAACATTTTAAGGTTCTTGTGTTTGGTTTCATTAAACTACCGACCTGCATGCCATTTTTGGTTGTTTCAGTTATGTAGAAACAGATTTCTTTCGTTAAACAGTTCCCAAAATCTAAATGTAGAGTGTGTTTCAATTTTGTTATTAAGCTTTGCTATTTTATCATTAGAATATACGGTTATTTAAACAACCGATTAAGGTAGGAAGCGGTATTTCTATGTATAATTACAAAACCGCGGCATCTACATTTACATAACGACAGACTTTTTTTTTTTTTTTTTTACAAAGAATATTCAGCAAACTATAGATAATCATTAATACAAAAAAAATAAACTAATCCCTCTCTTTCTGGAACATAAATTCATTTTCTGTCAATAGTTCAGCTTGCGGCAACGTTATTTTCAATTAATGTTTGAAGCGTACCGATTAGGTGTTCCTTCCTTTTATTTTTTAATTTTGATTTTGATTAAACTGAATATAGTCTGTCAGTAAAATTATAAAGTTGTTTATGTAACTGATTAAGGGAAGGAGCGGGATTTTTTCGTATTATTATTAAGCCGATGCATCTACATTTACACAAGTCATATTCACAAATAAACATTCAACAACCATAGATAATTTTAATACAATAAATTAAATTAATATTTCACTTTCTGGAGAATAAGTGACTGTGGAAGGATATCGATCATAAAATGTTCTTGGTGTGCACTTAATTTTTGTTTCAAATATTTCTATGATTTACGTCATTTATCATTTGTGTATTTCTCAAAGGAAAATAAATAATTTGGAGACTTTGTTTCAAAACAAATTTTAAATGCTACAAAATCAAGTAGCAATAAAAAAAAAATGCAAACAGGAAACAAAATTTGACGTGTGGTGGGATCGAACAGAGGACCTCCCGCTTGTCAACCCACCGCCTCAACACGCACGGCTAAACCGAATTTTTTAACATGGGATGTTCCGTAGCGATATAACTCATTTAGGCACAATTTTTTTACACTTTTTAATCCCCGATTTTTCTTAACCGGAAGCCCACCAGTGAGAACTGCTTTAGTGCGAGAAACCACAGGTGGCTTACTATTTACCATACTTGTTCGTTCAACGATAGCGATTCCAAACTGAAGACCTCTCCTTGCCAGCATGCACGAATAAAAATGATTATGATTTATTCGTTATTTGCAAATTTAATGATTGATGGCACATCTAGAATTGACACTGAATTAGTATGTTCAATTTTACGTAATTAGGTGAAGCAGTTTTTTCAAAAAGTGTACCACTATGTGTGCACAATCCGTCGCCTAGTGTAAGGGCTCACTTCGCTCGCCCTAATTAACACCTTAGCAGGTTTTCTTAATTACGGTGGATAATTAGCTGTCGAAAATAACCAGGTCAGCTCCCGAAGGATTAGATGGCTTAGCAACAGTGTCACTCTAACGTGTTGTGAACACATTGAAGCTGTTGCTAATTTAATTACTAAATTCAGTACTTAAACATTGATAACAGCAATTGTTGAAATAACTGCAAACACAATTTATAAACTTTAACGAAAATCCTTACTGCTTAGACTTCATCACACGGATGCGGATATCGCCAAAGATGTTAACACTACTTATAGATACCAGCTTATTTTATACCCTAAAGCCTAAACATACTACGGTTTTTGAAATCCTTTCATACACAAATCATTTTAGATACATCTGTACAACCGTTTACAAATACATGGAATTAATTCGAGACAGTAATATTGATAGATGGGTTCTGGTATTGTCACAATATTCATAGACGATATGCCTGAAACTAAACTGATGATTTGGCTATTGTTTCCTTACATAGTATCCAGGAAACAGAAGGAAACGAACTTATAGAACATCTTAAACTGTTACATGTAGAGCACAGAAAATGGATCCATCTGTCTAAATCAGACGTCATGCTTACAGCTTTTTAATTGACTTATCAGCTGAGAATTGCAGCTAAATTTCGGAGAACAGCAGCTACATCATAACAAAAAATTCACCTGTCCAGGGCCTACAGTAGATTGAGATTTAGCTTATAATTAAAAATTTCCCAAAACGGCTTGAAATATTAAGTGCAGAGTGATTAAAACCCCGTAATGTCCGAGCAGCAGCCCAAGCAAAGAGGTATTCCATTAATCAAAATTTGTACCTGTTCAGTGTTTTTTTTTTTTTTTTTTTTTTTTTTTTTTTTTTTTTTTTTTTTTTTTTTTAAAAGTCGAAGGAAAACCTCGCGTGATAATGACTCTCCTTGAAACTCAGGCAAACTAAAGAAATATATTGAAAAGTAAATGACAGTAGGTTCTGTGACCACGAAGGATGAGCTCACAACTTACTAGGTTTTAATTCTGACCTGACTTGCGCTTTAGTATTATAAACAGACATAAATAAGACTAATAAAGACGTAAGACTGTTCTAAACTCTCCCACAATAAACAAAAGGTTATAACGTTACTTGCGCGAAGGGTTTTACAAGTTACGATATTAGTGGCAATACTTTTCCAAGGTGCAATATTTTCGCCACCACTTGGTTTATAGTTCTTTTAAGGTTTATACTAGATTTAATTTCTTTTACTCCCTCGTCTAAGGTAGTTTCACAAGTGATAAAGTTGACGGCCAAAGTTTATTCACGTTTATTCAGGACAACAATGAAATTAGTACGAGTAGAGACGGAATTCTATGCAAACCACGGTTCTCCAAACATACCAAGATACATACGAGAACTATTTCGTCATAGTGATTAGCAAATCTCGTAACTCTCATATGAAAAACTTTACACATACGAACAAACATTAATTTTTATTTCTGTTAATGTTCCTACCATATGTTTTTTATCATATGTAATTTTTTTAATCCTCATTGATGCTACGCATACTATACTTTTCAATTTTTCCCCACGTTGTACAGAAATTGAATTTATTTAGGAAGTTGAGAGGTTAAAAAATTGGAGTACGAGATTATCTTATTAGTATGACGATTTTCAGTGTGCCCACGGAAATTTCTAAAACAATACAAAGGTTGCCGGCAGCTGGCTGGCAAAGGCGGGTACCAGAAAAAAATGGCTAAAGGCCAGCTTGAAGATTCGGTTATTAATTACATAACAATATAAAATTTCTTAATTAAGTTTAAAATCAGATATAAATAAGTTTAAAGGATAATACATAAGATTTAAAGCATTCTGATATGACTTTAAAACAATATTTTTTTAAGAAACTAAATTGAGCCCAAAACTACTAGCCACCAGTGGCACACCTCGTAATACATTTTCACGCAAGTATTTAAAACAATTAATAATTACTATTAACATTCATAAACGCATAAAAAATTATTTAAACTACGTTCACAATACATTCTGGCAATACATTAACAGAGTAATCTTCTGTGTACTGTAATAAGCGATATTGTTTCCGACGTTTACATGGACTTAATTAATTAAAGGAGAGGTAGTCAGAAGATTTTTGTGGACGGGGCACGTTGACGGCATGGTCATCAGCGAGCAGGCAAGAAAAAGGGTCACTGTAACGTCGCAAGTTCGTGTATGATACGAGGAGCGATGATGGAAAGCCGTGAGGCACCCGCGCGATAGCCTGCCGCCTGTAAATCACTGTGCCGAGGCAGATGCGAGCTGCTCGCCTCCCACGCCGACAGCGCAGTGAACGACTCAGGACAAACTATCTATATTGCAGTCCTGCTGCATATTGCTCCATAAGGTGTTACTTTCTTACCAGTGTCAGTACTACTCATGCCGACAGTTTTACTTATCAAGTTCAAAGAACACTTCAACACTTAGGAATCCATTATGGCAAGATGTATCTGACTTCAGTGTCAAAAACAATGGAACACCAAGATATTCAAGACCTTACATCTGGACTTCGGTATTGCACCTGAAGAGAGACCATTGGGTTAAACTTAACCATCTAAGAACAGGCCACGCCAAATGCAACACCATGCTCTTTAAGTGGGAACTATCTATGACTGCGGAGCTCCTTCCCAGAGTGTGGAGCACGTCATCAAGGAATCCCCTCCAAGGAAATACGATGGACAATCTGAATATGTTATCAGTGCTACAACCTGCTTCTTAGACTCGATGCAACAACTGTACATCGATTTGTGAATGACACCAATGTTGTTCTCCTTGCATATATTTGTATGTATCACATTAGCTGCTTATCAAGACGATAAATAAAAATACATAACTTCAACAATGCACGATTCACAGCTACAA
>CM061921.1:12869007-12890852 GCA_031002005.1 Vandiemenella viatica
TACTTACCCCTTGCAAAA
The DNA here is from genome assembly GCA_031002005.1 of Vandiemenella viatica. NCBI lineage: Eukaryota > Metazoa > Arthropoda > Insecta > Orthoptera > Morabidae > Vandiemenella > Vandiemenella viatica. The sequence goes on from CM061921.1 coordinate 12,869,026, forward strand.
TTATTATCAGAAACATCAGTAGCAATTACAGGCTCTGCAACAGAACAAATTAATTTTCTTTTAGTATCAACACACGCACGAGAAATTAAAAAAAATTAATTACAGTCAAATACATACCTCCAGAAAAATTGTATAGCAACAGCAGCTCCGGAGTTGAGACAACTCGTGGTTCTACAATAGAAAAAAATATAGTATGCAACAAGTAAACATCTACAGCAAAAATATTCCAGTTTAGATACAAAAACTTACCATTATCTAAATCATCGCTAAACAGCGGTGAGATCTGTTGTAGATCTGAAACAGGGAAAAGAAAAATTAGTCTTAATAATAATAATAATAATAATAATTTAAACTAATACTACTAACAATAAGGAAATTAGCTTACTGTTTGCGAGGTACTCTTCCACATCGGCAGCAGATAGAACTGGGAGCTCTGTAAAATAAAATTAATCTTTAGTATCACTGATACATACACACAAACACACACATATAATAATTACTATTATAACTAATTACCTTCATAAGACTGAGACATTGTGTTGAAGACTGCGAGAAACACACACTGCGGTAACTGCTAGAAGCGCACACGGCAAGGTTCGCAATGGTACAGAGCCAGAGCTGGCCACGGGCGCTCCTTTTATAGCGTCGCATGGAGCCTCTCACTCCGCGCTTACACAAGAGATACCGCTTGCACAACTGGTAGAGTACACATTTCGCAAAAGCAAACAATCGAGTGGGTATTTCCGTAGGTGTGTTGAAACAGTGTACACATTTCACAACGCGCGCATTCCAGAACAGAAATAGCTTGGGTGGGCGGTGTGGAATATCTGCGCCCAAGAAATTAAGCCCTTGGGAGATGGTGCCATCTATCCTCGGATCGTGGAACTAACATATGCGCAAGCCCGGCAGCTACCGCCATCTGTGCGACAGGTCGAGGAACTAACGTGTGACGTCATACGACCGGGCGGTGCGCTCGGCGGCCATCTTGGTCACACCAACGGGGGGCGGCCATCTTGTGACGTCACAGGTGTTCCAGCTAAGACAGTCTCCTCCGGGCGGCCATCTTGTGACGTCACGGGTGTTCCAGGAAAGACAGTCTCCTCCTACTCTCGTTCATTTCTTATTTTGTCTGTCCACTTAATTTTCACCATTCTTCTGTAGCACCACATTTCAAATGCTACAATTTTCTTTCTTTGCGGTATTCCTAAAGTCCATGTTTCGCTACCATAAAGTGCTGTGCTCCAAACAAAGTTTTAAAAAGTTCTTTCTAATTCCTAGATCAAATTTTGAAACTAAAAGATTTTCCTTTTGCTACTGCTATTCTGCTTTTAACATCATTCCTGCTTCGGCCATCGGTTGTAATTTTAATTCCCAAGTAACAGAATTCACTTACTTCTCCTATTACATCCGATCATATTTTTAAATTTAATCTACTAATATTGGTATCATTTCTGCTACATTTCATCACTTTTGTCTTGCTTTGATTTATATTCAGTCCCAAATCTTCCTTCAGTATTTTTTTCATGCCATTCAGCAACTTCTCAATATCCTAAGCCCTCTCTGCTAACAAGACAACGTCATCAGCAAATCGTAGCATACTGATTTTCTCTCAATGAAAACTTATTCCACATGGAAATTTCTCTTTGACTTTCTTCATTTCTTCTTCTACATACAGGTTGAATATTAACGGGGATAGACTACAACCCTGTCTCACACCCTATTTAACTGATGCATGTCTCTCGTGATTCTCTACTTTTATTATAGCCCCTTGATTCTTATATAGTTTATAGAGTATTCTACTATCTCGATACTTTAGACCTGAATTCTTTAAAATTTTAAACATCTTGTCCCACCTAACATTTTCAAAGGCCTTTTCTAAATCAACGAATGCCATAAAAGTATCTTTGTTTTTTTTGATCCGCCCTTCAAGTATTAATCTTAAAGACAGAATTGATTCCCTTGTACCGCGATTTTTCCTAAAACCAAACTGATCTACACCTACTATCTCTTCTACTACCCTTTCCATCCTTCTGTATATAATTATGGTCAGTAATTTTGAAGCATGTGATGTCAGACTAATGGTGCGATAATTCTCACATTTGTCGGCTTGTGCTTTCTTTGGAAGTGTGAAGATGATATTTTTATTAAAATCAGTTGGAATTTCTCCTGTTTCATAACTTTTTGATATCAGCTTGAATAATCTTTCAATTCTTTCCCCTCCTAGGGATTTAAGAAGTTCTGCAGGGATCTCATCAATTCCAACTGCCTTATTTGCTTTCAAGTCATTCAGAGCTTTATTAAAATCTGTCCTCAAAACAGGATCTCTTAAATCATCAATGTCGACATCACCTTCCTTTTCCATTACACTATTGTTCAAGTCGTCCCCAACATACAGTTTCTGAATGTATTCTTTCCATCGGTTAGCTCTATCTTCTGAGCTTAAAAGAGGTTTCCCATCGCCAGCTTTAATGTTCATACCTCTTTTCTTCATTTCTCCAAAATTCTGTTTGATCTTTCTGTAGGCAACATCTACTTTACCTACAACCATTTCCTTTCCTACTTCTTCACACTTTACTTGTAACCATTTTTCTTTTGCTATTTTTCATTTCCTATTTATTTGATTTCTAAATTGCCTGTACTGCTCTCTTCCTGCACCATCATGAGCATTTTTGTACATTCTCCTCTGATCCATCAGCTCCAAAATTTCTTCTGTTATCCAAAGTTTTCGGGCAGCTTGTTCCCTAAAGCCTAATGTTTCTTTACCAGCTTTCATTATTTCGGTCATTAACGCATTCCATTCGTCCTCGGTTGAGCTCCTTTCAGAGTTACTTCTTAGACCCAAGTCTACCATTTCTGCAAATTTTTCTCTCGTGTTAGATTGTTTCAGATTATTCACTTCCAGTCTGTTCTGCTTATACTGCTTCCTTATTCGCTTAAATTGCAGCCTGCACTCCATTATTATCAAATTGTGGTCAGAGTCTATGTCTGCTCCTGGTTACGCCCTACAGTCTAGAACTTGATTCCTGAATCTCTGTTTGAACATGATATCATCTAGCTGATATCTGCCTGTATCCCCAGGACGTTTCAAGGTGTATATTCTACTTGCATGGTTCTTAAACAGTTTGTTTGCCACTACTGGCTTATATCTTTCACAAAATTGTACCAACCTGCTTCCTCGCTCTTCTCCTAGACCAAAACATCCTACAGTATTCCACTCTTTTCCTTCTCCCAATATTGCATTCCAATCACCTATGATTATTAGATTTTCCTCCCCTTTCACATATTGGATTAATTCTTCAATTTCAGCGTATATTTTTTCTATTTCTTCGTTATCTTCCTGTGACGTTGGCATGTACACTTGTACTAATGTGGTTGGGACGGGCTTAGTTTCCAACCTCATCAAAATAATCCTGTCACTAAACTGTTCACAATAACTCACCCGTTTCCCTACTTTCTTGTTCATTACAAATCCTACAATAGTGACTCCACTGACAGCTTGTGTGCTAATTATCCTGTGTTCCCCAGACCAAAAATCCTGTGCGTCCTTGCATTTAATCTTACTAATCCCAACAACATCTAACTTAAGTTGTTCCATCTAATTTTTTAAGTTTTATAACCTGCCTGCCCTATTCACACTTCTAACATTCCACGCTCCAAGTCGTAGAATGTTTCTATCCATTCTGATAGAGCATGAGCAGTCCCCACCCGGAGATCCGACGTGGGGACTATTTTACCTCCGGAATATTTTACCCCAGAAGAAGCCATCATGATATATGTAATTCGAGAGGATTACATGTCCTCGGGATACCCTTTGGATCTTTAATGCAGTGGTTTCCCGTTGGCTTCTGCATCCCCATGCCGTTGATCGTTTCTGATTCATCCGCCTTTACGGGCCGTTTCCAACCCCAATGGCAAGAGGGTGCATTGAATCGCTCCTCGCTTTTCCGCTCTCCTTTCGAAGGCCGTTGGCAAGCAGTGGGTGACTCCTTATACCGGGAATCTTTCAGTCGCCAGAGCCTCGTACGTGCAAACAGGGTGCACCACGTGAAGGAGAGGTTGACATTTGGTTGGAAAGGGCTAGTATAGTCTCTCCCAAACCCTTACACCCCAGTACAGATTATGCTGTATCTAATATATAAAAATGAACATTTCTTTTCGTGCCGATGTTCTTCATATATATACGCGGTTTTTATCCGATTTTGATGGAATTTTTCATACGTATACTTTAAAAACAAATAGAAAACACGTACACTTTAACTGATTACTTTTGATTAAAAAAAAAATATATCGAAACCATCTCCTTTCCCCCTTCATCTTAATATCTGTCAATGATGTTTATGCAAAACCACAGTTTTATCCGATTTTTCTAGTACTTACCACACGTCTAATTCAAAACAAGGTGGTCTGGTGGCTCAGTGGTCAAGGCTCTTACTTCTCTTCGCTCGCGGGTTCATATCCCATGACGAGTAGAAATATTTTGGAGATGTGTTTGGTTATATGAGCTACGGCGTGACGTTCCGTTGTTCTGATGCCACTTTAAACTACAGGCCTCTGAGGAAAGCAATTGGCCTTCCTGCTTCTGACACACTAACTTAGTACATCTCCTTCGGGAAGATGCGCCCAACATTTGGGTTGCGGAAGAAATTAGATTTTTAGATTTTGAAGTGAAAACTTCTTTAGGCGCGTTAGACAATTTTTGGATGGGTATATCTTATGGGTTCGCGGCACCGATATGTTAATGTTAACAGTATACCTGTCGCGCTCTGGTGACTCAGTGGTTAAGGGGTCTGATTGAGGCACGAAAGGTACCCTGTTCGAATCCCAGTTTTGACGGGGATTTACATAGACCCTTAACCCGACCTTTACTTCTGGCACAGCTTGCTGTGTAATGTAAACGCTTCCGTGGTTCGGATTCCACATTAAACTGCGGAACCCCTTAACCCCGAGTTAAGTTAAGACTGTGAAGACAGCGCAGCTAATAGAAATCCTGTTGCCAGATCATTACAACCACATGGAATTATTATTATTTGGTATATCTATATGACGTATTGTGCGTATGATATTCATAGTTTTTAGTTTTCACTTCTGTCGGCAGTCCCTAAGGTTACCATTTCTATTTTTATTTTTTTTGATACTTCCCTCTCTCCCGAATTATATAGCTATATTAAACTTAAAGGGGACCTAGATATTTACTCCCTTTCATTCAGTTTTACATATTCACTTTCGCATGGTTATATATTAAAAGGAACATACTCACTTATACAGTTGATACCTTATCTAGATCCTGTGTATTTATTCACTTTTATTCGTTGGCTCCTTACTCATGTTTACACCTACTTGTGTCACTTTGTCTTGCACTTACACTAGTACATAATATTTCAAACGTCTAAGATTGACTTAGACGTTTTGTAACGTATTATTTCTTGTCTAGGAAATATTTTTCGTGAGACAATCTAGACGCTGCAATTCCTTTACTTTCGCCTCAATACACAACAAATTGTGAGGTTCTATACTGTACCAAACCAATTGTCGTAGTTAAAACATTACATAGAAAAAAAAATTATGCAGAATAGCTCTCAAACAAAAGAAGTTTCTTTCAAAGTGCGGGTATCAAGATGAGCTTTAAGAGGATTAGGGGTTTCTGAGCTAATGTGACTTCCAGTCTTATTACACAAAAGGAGTCACGGCATATGCCATCATTTTGTCTCACTACCAAAAGTAGCTGTGATTCTTAAACACGTAATCCTCCAAGCTAGTAAACCCGTTATATATGTGACGCCATGTTGTGACGTCAGTAGCTGAAACCAATTGGCTGCACAGACTAAGTGTATTTTGAAAGTTGTCATGATTTTTGACAGCCGCTGTCATACTTCATCTGTAATTTATCAGATGTCATACTCCATTACAACACACCCCTGAATTATGGTTATATACATATAATTATTATTCATTTCGACTGGCTTGATGCCTTTTTTTTATCTGCTTTACGTCTCTATAAGAGCGAGGTCTTTAGAGACGGAAAAGGATGGGGGGCAAGGAATGGGAAGGAATTCGGCCATGGCCTTTTGAAGGCAGCATCCCGGCATTTGCCTGGAGTGATTTGGGAAACCATGGAAAACCCAAATCTGGATGCCCGGACGGGGATTCGAACCGCCGTCTTCCCGAATGCGAGGCCAGAATGCTAGCCGTTACACCACAACGCTCGGTGGTTTGATGCAATCCTCCATCCCTACCTATCTTGTGCTGACCTCTTCACCTCTACATATCCCTTACAACCCACGTCCTCAATTATCTGTTTCATTTATTCTAATCTCTGTCTCCCTCTACAGTTCTTACCTTCGACTATTCCCTCCACCAGCAAATTAACCAATCCAGTATGTCTCAAAATATGACCTATCAGCCTGTCTCTTCTTTTTGTAAGCTTCTTCCACAAAACTTCTTTCCTCACTCATCATTTCCAAAACTCGTTCATTTCTTACTTTGTCTGTGCACTTAATTTTTAGCATTCTTCTGTAGCACCACATTACAAATGCTTCAATTTTCCTTCTTTCCGGTATTCCTGAAGTCCATGTTTCGCTACCGTAAAGTGCTATGCTCCACACATAAACTTTAAAAAGTTTTTTCTAATGCCTACATCAATATTGGAAACTAAAAGATTTCTCTTTTCATGAAGGCTCTTTTTGCTAGTCCTATTCTGGTTTTAACATCATTGCTGCTTGTCCCATTGGTTGTAAGTTTGCATCCCAAGTAACAGAATTCACTTTCTTCTCCAATTGCATTCGATTCTATTTTTATATTTTATCTACTAGTATTGGTATCATTTCTGCTACATTTCATCATTTTAGTCTTTCTTTGATTTGTATTCAGTCCAAAATCGTCCTTCAGTATTTTGTTCATAGAGGTAGTGATAAATTATTGTATAATAAATTACTATTTATAATTAATTTTATGATATTTACTGCTAATAAAAAGATTTTTAGTTAAGTATTTAACCACCCAGTTGGCGCATTCGGCAGTTAGTTAGTTCCTGAAAATATTCGTTAGTACTTAGTCGTCAGGTTAGGAGAGGCGGTGGTGCACAATTCCTAATCCCCCGATTGATAACCAAATTCTTGGGTGTAATTCTAAACCGGTCCCCCATGCGTTTGGAGTGAGGGAATGCAACATTGCTGATGTTGATTTATCTGCCGAATGAGGGCGTTAAGCCTGACGACCCCGTTGATGTCCTTTAGAAGAATAGGCCTGGATTGGCCGGCTCCTGTTTCACCTTCTCCTTTCGTCCACATATCATTAATTCACAACAAAACATTCATATGTCAGTCATCCACATAAAACAGTAAACACGTAAACACACTTATCACTGGGGAATGCAAGGGGAAGCTACTCACGTTTAAATCTCCCAAGCAAAAGTACCCACCAACCTAACGGTTGAGAACAAAAAGAGTTAAATATTAGGTACAGGTGGAAACTTCAATATTTTACTATCGTATTTTCTCCTGCCAGGAGAATTATTTACATATACAAAACCCAAGTTTTTGTTTGGTATGACTCAAATTTTTACACGAAACAGCACCCATTTGTCTCCGTATCTCTTACAGGCCTTAATACCGCTATTGGCAGACAGTATTAGTTACTTATGGAGCACTTTTTTGATGTACCATTTGGCTAAATTCTACAATAGAAACTGGAAATCTTTGAGTACTGAGGAAGATGGTAAATGTAAAGTACGAAATGAATGATTTTTCCCCCCTGAACAAACTGAGAGGAAGACAAATGTCAGAATATATAGGTAGTTGAGGATGTAGGTGGTAATGGGGATGCTGAGATGAAGATGAATTGGTTTATTTTCGCTCAATACCGCCTAAATTATCTTAATTGTCATAATCGATCCCGGTTTGTACCGCCTGCGCCTTGATAGGTATTTCGGTAAGTACTATTTCCTTATGATTGGTCCTGCTGCGGAAGCCATCATAAACATTTGGTTGCATGAAATATCCACCCAGAAGAATCACTTTTCACTTGGTTTATTTTTTCCGCGATTGTTACAATAAGATTACATAGTGCACACAGCATAGGCATCGACTACACCAAAAATACTTAACACAATCATACAAATATTCCAGCTATTCTAACGTTCTAACGTTCAATTAACCTGCATCTCTCTGCTTAACTAACTAACTCATCCCTGGCGCCTGTTTATATAGACGCTACAGAAATATCCAGAATAATTCACCGACGTTTCTCGAACTATAACAATACTTTAACAATTAAATTCGTACAAAAACAATTACAAATTGTACAAGATCACTCGCAATCATTAGAAAACATATTGAAATGAAAGTTTACTAGCTAAAAGCACGGCTTTGTGATGGACCGCTAAGTTTTGTTATTAACAAAATTATATACAAATAAAGTAATTACTATCATCAATATCCGTGATTTTACTTTGATGAAAAAAATTAGGTACGTTTATAATAAGACGCAATCGTTAAATACTTAAAATATTTTATTTAATTTGTTTTTAATCAGATACAAACTTTCTTATTCAAGTTTCATTCTGTTTTCTACATTTTAACATACCTGATTTTTTAATATTACTAATTGTGTCATAAGAATATCTTATATTTGATGCTAGTGTTTCTGAAGTTTTAACTCTCTATAACCAAACATATGTTAAACCAACAAATGTCTCTTTTTCTCCAATATCAGCAACAATTTTATTTAATATTAAATCTTGAGCTTTATGAATTGTGATTGCGGAAGCTAGTTGTAATGGAAATTTTTTCTTGTACATGTGATATTCCGTATTTTACAAAATTTAGCTGTCGGTGGAATCGGAACAAAACAACTATTTTCATAAGTTGAGTGAAAATTTTCAAAACGAACCATTATCACTGTTGGCATTGTATATATATATGCTAATAAAAATAATAAACATTATTACAATTTTTTGCAAAAATATTGATTAATGACACATCTAGAGATAACTCTGAATTATTAGGGCGAGCTAATTTATGTTCAATTTCACGTCTAGACGTACAGTAGTTTTTTCAAAACGTTTACCACAAAAATCTAAAAATTGTCGGCTATTGTCACTAGCCCTAATAAGATCAGTGAAATATTCTGAATTAAAAAGTTCGTTGACACATACGGCAGATCGGGAAAAAATTAATGGGACATAACTGATGAATGGTATTATATCGGTTTTCCAGCACAGGAAAGGTAACAAAAGAACGAAAATGTCAGCATTGTACGCGCTTTCATTGGGTATGAATTCATTGTGAGAAATATTTCTTCGTTTTTACGGTCCGAAAAGGAAAGTTTGAATTAATATTTAAGGTAATTATGTAAAATATGTATTTATTTTCATAGCAACATTTTCGTACCTTACTTCTATCTTAAAGGAAAACTCCATTGATCAAAATAATTAATTTTTCTTTCTCAAAAAATTTTCATTTACTTAAAGGGATGCAAATCTGACAGTGAATTTATTGTTAGCCGTTTTAAACACCTTTTAACTGAATGATTACGTATGTTCATTACAGTATGGAGAAAGTTCACCTAAAAAAAGAAATTAAAAAATTTAATTCTGGAATGCGTATCCAACCCGCGTCCTATGTAAGTGAAGAATCATAGAACGTGTGTAATATGAACCACGAACACAAGGGAAAATGCACCAGATGGCCGAAATTTCATCACACCAATTCAACTACTTACAAATCTTAACAGTTCTGTTCCAGATCACTCCACGCGAATGCGGGGATGCTTCCTTCAAAAAGGCCATGGTCGAATTCCTTCCCGTTCCTTGCCCCAATCCTATCCTGCCTATAATGACCTCGCTGTCGACGAGGCGGAAAACTCAAACAAACAAAAAATCTGTTCAGAAATTTCCTAAAGTTTTCAGTTGCTTTCACCTTCAAACATTTGTACACTAGATACGGAACGTGTAACCTTATTGCAACGCATATTTACTGTTAGCTAAACGAAATTCCCTACCGAATGATATATAAGATTTCTTGTAGGAAAAATACAGATACCGTACAGTCAACTGAAATAACTGTTTACGCCTATTATTTTTCTGTTTTCTGTAAACGAATTAAAGTTTTGTTTTAAAGGTTCTAGATGGCGACTGCTTAAAGTGTGGTTAGGACAGTAAATATACATGTGCCTTGCTGCTCCTATGGTACAAATTTTTTTCGTCAATTCCTCAAAAAGTTATGAGCAGCAGTGGCAGATAAAGATGGAAGCCACTGTGCTTGCATTACAAAAAGTCTGTAGACTTGCCTCAAAACTGAATAGTTACCATATATTGCACGTATACAGAAACTGCTCCTGTTAAAGAAAATCACAAAATAAAAATAATCAGCTGTTGTCACTTTCCTCGATACGAATCGTTTCGTAAATCTCGAATATCTTGATCACAACTCGTCATTCCACTTCATCAAAAAGCTGTGACATACAATTCTCTAACAATAACACAGAATAACGCCCCTTCTGCTACATTGAAGCACGCAGTTGACTGGCTATGGTTGATTGTAGAACATTTTTAAATAGTGGGACTTCATCAAGGACTGGGGACAAGTAACGGGAAGGAATTCGGCCAAGGCCCTTTTGTAGGGAGCATCCCGGCATTTGCCTGGAGTGATTAGGCGAAACCATGGAAAACCCAATTCTGGATGCCCGGACGGGGATTTGAACCCGCGTCCTCAGGAATGTAGGGCCAGAGCGTTAACCTACTGGGAATGCGTCTTAAGAGGGGAACATTACAGAAAATTACGGAATATTTTTATGAAGATATGGTGATGAGAACAGCTTTAGTTGAGTCACTTTACCGACAGAAACTGGTCGATTTCAGAGGCTCGGTGATCTTGGAGACGTAGCCATTATCTTTGAAATGCAGACAGTCTTGTTGAAGCGGATTCCGGGTGATTCCTTGCATAGTAAGACCTATCGCTTTATTAAACATTTTATGGTTCTTGCGTTTAATGAAGTCAAACTACCGACCTGCATGCATTTTTGGTTTGTTTCAGTTACGTAGAAACATATTTCTCACGTTAAACAGTTCTCAAAATTTCCACGTAGAGTGTGCTTTAATTTTTATTGTCATTAAGTTTTGCATAGTTTATCATTAAAATTATACGGTTATTTAATTAACTGATTAAGGGAAGGAGCAGGATTTTTTTGTATAGTTACAAAACCGATGTATCTACATTTACACAAGTCGTCACAGATCTGTTTACAAAGAGCATTCATCAACCGTAGATAAACTTTAATACAAAAAATGAAATTAATATTTAACTTTCTGGAAAATAAGTGACTGAGGAAGGATATCCATCATAAAATGTTCTTGGTGTGCACGTAAGTTTTGTTTCAAATGTTTCTATGATTTACATCATTCATCATTTGTGTATTTCTCAAAGCAAAATAAATAATTTACAGACTTTGTTTCAAAACAAATTTGAAATGCTACAAAATCAAATAGCAATAAAAAATACAAACAGAAAAAAAATTTCGCGGGGGGGCAGGGGGGAGGGGGGGCACGGGAGGGGGGAGACCGAACTGTGGTCCTCCCACTCATCACCCCACCGCCTCAACAGGCACGGCTGTACCGACGTTATTAACAAGTGATCTTCCGAAGCGGTTATAACTCATTTAGTCATAATTTTTGTACTTTTTAATCCCCGATTTCTCTTAAACGGAGGCCTACCAGACAGAACTGCCCTAGGGTGGGAAACCACAGGGGACGTACTATTTACCAGACTTGTTCGTTCTACGATAGCGATTTCCAAACTGAAGACCTCTCCTTGCCAGCATGCACGAACAAAAATAATTATAATTTGTTTTTTTTTTGCAACAATAATGATGGATGGCACATCTAAAATTGACTTTGAATTAGTATGTTCAATTTCATGTCTTAAGGTGCAACAGTTTTTTCAAAACGTGTACCACTAGATGTGCACAATCCGTCGCCTAATGTAAGGGCTCGCTTCACTCGTCCTAATAATTTTCCCATGTATTTACACACAAAATTATTGACATAAACAGACACAAATTTTCCTGAAAACAACTTAGCTCACATCTATACTTACAGTTACAAACTTTAATTTATGTTTCATACATAATATTGTCCCTGAACACCGAGAGTGGTGGGTGAGCGGTTAACGCTATGGCCTCGCATTCGAGAGGACGCCGGTTCGAATCCCCGTCCGAGCATCCAGATTTGGATTTTCCATGGTTTCCTCAAATCACTACAGGCGAATTCCGGGATGCTTCCTTCAAAAAGGCCATGACAGAATTCCTTCCCGTTCCTTGTACTCAATCCCATCCCGCCTCTAATGACTTCGACGTCGACGAGGCGTAAAGCCATAAGTAAAAAAAAAGTCCTTTAACACATTACATATAATTTACACAGTTTCTCTCCATAAAAAAATGTTCATTTACAGGACAAATTTACACAATTTAACAATGAATCACACAATATATATACAAATCCCTAATTAATTAACTCGCAGCTATTTCTTCGAATAACATTTCATACAAGGGTCTGAAGGCACGCAAAATTCGATGAAAATTGTTTTCTGATGGTTATTCGTGTTCCTGCCGCAAGAATTATTTATATGTAAAAGAATTATCCCGCGTCACGATTCGCGTATTGTTCTTGAAGCGTCGCGTGCCGTTCTAAAATAGCTTCGACACAGGTTAGCAGGTAAGCGCTGGAATTGTGATGACGCCAAAGGTCAGTGTGGCTGTTAAACTCACGGCAGCCGGTTGGTTGCTGACGATTTCGAGAATATTTACCTAAAGGTGTTATATATGGGCGAAGTGTTGGCCAGAATATTGCTGCATCGGATTTCTCTTTAAAGTTTGAAAGATGGCAGTATCTATCGGATTTAACGAAAGTAAGGGGTGGGGCAGTCAAATGGCAAGATTCCTGGAAGGGATGGGGCTGGCGTGGTGGGGGCTTTGACCTTGGGCATCAAGACAGTTGGAATTTAGTAGCCATGCAGCACTGTCGAGTGAGCAGCTTGCGTTAGCTGTAAAAGCGTATTATAAAAACGCGGATAGTTTCGTTACCGCTTAAAGCGTCTTCCGGCGAATATTTCAGTTATCACCGGCACCTGACTATTTTCTCTGGGCGTACCTTACATATAAGGTTTTTCTAAATAACGCACCGAAGAACAAGAATGACTTGAAGGATCGCATAAGGTAAGAAGTCAACAACATCCCTTTGGAAATGCTACGCAACGTAATGTGTTCCTTCGTTCTCAGACTCGGGCAATGTATAATGTATACAAACTGATGGCAACCATCTTGCCGACACAGTATTCAGAAAATAGAACATTTTTACATTATACCGGTAAGTTCCACTAATGTAGATTCCATTTACTACAATAACTAATAAAAAAACGTTTTACTTTTATTTTTAGTGATATTTTAAATCTTGCCGTCTTACCGCCCAACTCTATATAAGAACGGCCGAAAATGTGTTTATTATTATTATTTACAGTTGTGTGTGTGAATCAGACTGCTTACTGGAGTGAGCTATCTGAGGACGCCTATCTGTTTGGCTTTGACAAAAAAATTTAATTAACTGGGTAGTAATATTCAAGGATCTTAAAGTTAATTAGGCGTATGATGACCATCGTCGGCGAGTATGACGGCGACCTAGGGGAGAGATCACAGTCTTCCAATGTTTTGGAGAGGCACAGCGGTGTTACTCCTGGCCTCATGGTGAGGGGAACCAACAGGTAGGGCTTCGGGTCATGGCTTGTAGTTATTGAGGAAACTCTGACGGCACAACGGTACGTCACGGACAACCTGTGTCCTCATGTGTTACCTCTAATACGACCATATCGTGTTGCAATGCTCGCGCACACATGGCACGTGTCTCTATGAACTGTCTGCGTGATATTGAGGAACTCCTGTGCCCAGTAAAATCGCCAAATATGTATCCAATAGCACATATACGGGACCAATCCGACGTCAACTCCGTCCCAGTGCCATTATCCAGGATATGAAGAACCAATTATAACAGTTGCAAGCCAGCTTGACTAGGGCTTTATAACTCCCTTTCCAACCAAATCAGTGCATACTTCCAGACCAGAATGATGCAACGTCATACTGATAAGTGGGCTCACGCTACCAAGTTCTTTGTAATTTGATCTCGATTTTGTAATCATTGAAATAACATCACAAACTCTCTCAACCAGTGAAGTTTCATTTTGTTTTCTTCACCCCATCTGGGTGCTTACACTTTTTTGTCAGGAGGTTCACATACTATATCGCTTCAGATAGAATTTGTCCCTGGCTAGTTCAGCTATCAAAATATGTCTAAATAGGGCAAATACAGATTCTTTGAATTTAAAGTCCTTATATTCTTTGTCCGACACATCTGACGGCATTCTTGGTTCTGCCAATTTCTTAATGGTTTTTTTTTTTATTTTATTTATTTATATGGCTTTTGGTCTGACGACCATACAGCCAGATCACAATATTACAATATTATTTGGCATAATAGTTCTATACAATGTTTGTATTACAAAATTATTTTGACATATCAGCTCTATACAATATTATTTTGTCATGATAGTTCTATGCAATTTTTATTAGTAACAATAGTTCAGAGTTGATATAACTATTGATGATTGTGTTACGTTATTATTATACAATTCTGTAATAATTCTGATAGTGAGGTGGTATAATGACTCTATTTTGGATATATTGCCTGGGTTATATCGTAATATCTGCGTCCCTTAAGAAGTGAGCTATAGCTTGATACACGTCCTGTTGTTCAGTTCTCATAAGGGAGATGATTGATGTAGGCAGTGGAATTTTTATTTTGGTCAGTCTATTATATAGATTATTTTGTGGAATTCGGTAAAGGGTGCATGTCAATATTATATGATTTAGGTCTGCTATTTCTTCGTTGTCAACAGGGCAGAATGGGGAGTTTGCTGCGCCAATTCTATGGAGGTGTTTGGGATAACATCCGTGTCCCAATCTTATGCGAATGATAGATGTTTTGTATTTTCTTGCGAGTTTTGATTCTTCGAACCATGCTTTGTGTGGAATGTGGGGTTGGATCGATGCGTAGTGTTTCCCTTTGTATACTTGTGATGAAGTCCATGCGTTTGCCCATTTTGTAAGGGCCTCTCTTTTTATAGTTCTAATGAAATCAGTGTGGGGGAGATGTGTGTATTGTTGCTGTCCTTCCAGAGTGCTTTCTTTTGCTAGTTTGTCGACCGTCTCGTTGTATTGGATGGACGCATGGCCCTTGATCCATAGTAAATGGATTTCTTTTCCTTCTGCGGAGGCTATATACATCATTTGTAATATATCATATAAAATCTTATTCGTTTCATTTTGTCTTTTAATATTCTCCAACCTTTGTACTACACTTTTCGAATCCGTCAATATAAGTATTTTATTATATCGGCTGTATCCGTATTGCATGGCCTGTCTAATGGCCATAGCCTCTGCCGTGTAAACCGAGGTCTCTGTTGGCAAGCGTATTTTCTGGTGTTCTTTCGTGAGTGGACAGTAGTAGGCGAATCCGACTCCATTTGCTGTTCTTGATCCATCGGTATATATTTGTGTAAAGTCGGGCCAAGTTGAAGATAGAAATCTCTCTGTCATGTTATTTGTCCTGTTGCTTCTAATAATCCATTCTGGGAGGTAGTAGACATTTGGTTTAAATCTGATGATATCGTATTGTTTTGTGAAACAGGGAAGAGTCCTTTCTTGGATCACTAATGGTATTTTGTGTTTTATTTGGTTGAAGCTAGTGGCCAGTAACGGCGTGGAGCGGCGAGGGATGTTTCCCTTCCTTTCCATTATTGTTGCAAGTCCCTTTGCCTTCTGAGACACCGGATGGTTGGTGATTGAAACGCGTCTCATTAGGTAGATATTTGATAAGAGTTGTCGCCTCGTTTCTAGAGGCATTTCTCTGGCTTCAACTAATAGCGCATTTGATGCTGTAGATTTCATTGCTCCAATACATATTCTAATAGCTCGATGTTGTGCTATGTCCAATTTACGGAGGTTATAATTAGGGGCCATTCCCGTAACAGATGCTTCCATAATCGAATATGGGACGGATTAGTGCTCTGTATATATTAAGCATTATAGCCGGATCTGCACCCCACCAGGTGCGTGTTATGGATCTTAATATTTTCAAGAGGTGTTCCGTTTTGGTTATAATATGGTTGATGTGTCCCGTCCATGTTAGTTCACTATCCATTATTAAGCCTAAGTGTCTGGCAGATGTGCACACCGGGAAGGAGTAAGGTCCCAGATGAAGCTCAGTCTCTCGATATATAGTTCGTTTCCTAGAAAATATCACTGCTGAAGATTTCGCTGTTCAAATGGTTAGTCCTAGATTGTTGTGCCCAATCATATAATCTCCCCGCAGCTTCTTTTAACCTCCAGAGAATTATTCCTAGGGATGTGGACATCGTGTATATACATATGTCATCTGCAAATTTAATACTTTTATTGTGGGACTGAATATTTTTTCTATTGCCCCTATGTAAATAGTGAATAGTAAGGGGCTAAGGATTGCTCCTTGTGGGATTCCTGTTGAGACTATGAATGGTCCATGTAGAGAATTATTTTGTTGCCGTATATATATAGTTCTACTATAGAGAAGATTATATATTCCACAGACAAATACCTCAGGAAGATGTAGTGCCTTGAGCTTTTCTATTAGTATCGGAATTTGAACATTGTCATAGGCTCCTGTAATGTCTAGGAAAACAGCTGTAAGAAAACCTTTGTTGATAAAAGTTCGTTCTATGTCTAATGTGAGCGTACTGAACAGTCTATTTCCTAAATCCATATTGAGTTTTTGGCAGTAAATTGTGATATTCAAGCCACCATTCTAACCTCCTTTTTACGATTCGTTCGAACGTTTTGCCTATGCAGGAGGAAAGGGCTATTGGGCGAAAGGAGTTGGCATTTGTACTGTCTTTACCTGGTTTTGGTACCGGTATAATTATCTGTGTTGTCCAATCACTTGGAAATTCACTTTTAACCATACATTAGTAAAGATCTGTACGATAGCTACCTTGGCGCAGTGAGGGAGGTGGTGGAGCATGAGGTAATGAATGTTGTCTATTCCTGGTGTTTTATTTGAGGTTGATTTCAGGGCCATTTCCAGTTCGTTTAGTTTAAATTCCTCTGATAGGATATTTTGTCGGTTATTTTCCGTGTGTTGGTTTGTTAGTTTTAGAGGCTCTGTAGGCACATATGGCGGGGCTACCTTGTTTTCGAATTCTTCGATACAGTTCATTGGCGCTTTTATTCCCACTGCTTTCTTCTTTAACCGATTTATCATGTTCCATATTAAAGTTGTTGGCGTGGTCCTGTTTAAACTATTACAGAATTCTTTCCAACAGGTTTTTTATTTTTTATTTAAGGAATCTTTTGTTTCCGCATCTATTTTTTGTAATTTATATAGTTTTCCCAAGTGGGTTCTCGTTTATATACTGTCAGAGCTAGTTTCCTTTTGGCTATCTTTCTAGAACATTCCTCGTTCCACCAAGGGGAGGGTAGTCCTTTTGCGTTTGGTGTTGTTTTGTAGGTGGGGATCGAGCATTTTGCCGCCTCGTTTATAACATTTAGCAGTAGCTGGTACTGACTTTTGGTTGTGTTTGCTGAGTACACTCGTCCTATATTTTCTTCAATGTGTTTCCTGTATTTTATCCAATTTGCTTTTCTTATGTTCCATTTGTTGATCGGTTGAAAGATCTGTGGGAAATTCAGCTGTTTTGTTGATATTATGATAGGGTGGTGGTCCGATCCCCAGGTCTGTCTTAGATTTTCCCATTGAAATTCGGTGGCGATAGATGCGGAGCACATGGATAGATCAATTGCCGATTTCCTTTGGCCGAGTTTTGAAATAAGAGTAGGAGATCCGTCATTGAGTACAAATAGGTTGAATTCATCTATGAACTCTATCATCGCTTCCCCACATGCATCGTTCAGCTCGCATCCCCATAGCGTATGATGGCGTTAAAGTCTCCACAGATTAAGTAGGGATCCTCTATTTGTTGGAGGAGTGTTCGCCATTCATCTATTCTGATTGTTGTTTTGGGAGGACAGTATATTGAGACTAAGGTTAAATTCATATTTTGGCTGTGTACTTTGGCTGCTATAGCCTGAAAAGATTTGATGTTTGTATGATCGATGTATACAGCTGTGAAAGGTATAGATGTTTTTATTAATATTGCCACTCCACCTTTTCCATCTTCCCTGTCTTTTCAGTAATATATGGAATCCTTTAAATGAGATATTAGTGTCCGGTTCAGCCAAGTTTCTGCAATAGTAGCTATCGTTATGTTGTTTACGTCTAGTTCTCTTTGTAAAGATTCCCTATTCGCTCTTATTGATCTGGCATTCCACTGTAAGCACTTAATTTTGGCCGTCTTGTTGGAGGATATTGGTTACCATTCCTAGTATCGCTGTAGGGTTTAAGAGATCTTCTGATTGAGATTTTGCTTCTTTGATTAGAATCATGATTAAGTCGACTATTTTTCTATTAAAATGGAATTTAGCGATTGTGGACTCTTAGTGGGATCGTTAGATTTTTTTTATTTAGCAGATTGCGCATGCAGGTCTGTTTGTGTGTCCTCCCTGGGCGTATTGGGTACTTGTGGAATTTCCGTATAGCTGCCTGTTGCTGCAGGGTGGATCAAGCTTGTATTGATGGGAGCCATAGGTCCATTGTATGTGTATAGTAGTTGTCTTGTATTGAAGGATGGGTTATCTGTAGTATATTTTAGCGTTCTTATAATTTTTAGGTCCTTTTGTCCAGATGTATCTGTTTGGGGGATTGACTCTGTATTGCTGAGGGGTGGTTTTTGTGTCGTACTGATTAATGTCTGTGTTTTCTAACTGCGGGTGCCAGGATCTGGGTGGTTCGGCCACGACTTTTGCGTAGCTGTTTGGCATCTGGAGTGTTGAGTTGTAGTGAAATGGTTGAACTCTACTAGATTTTTCAGATCGTCTCCTAAGACGTTCGGGGCAGTTTTTGTCCGTTGCTAGGTGATTTCCTCCATAGAATAAACAACATGCGTTTTCCTGGGAGGGGCAGTGGGTTAGATCATGTGGTCCCGCGCATTTACTACATCTTTGCTGACCTCTACATTGTGCTCTGACATGGTTAAATCTTAAACACTGAAAGCATTGTATTAAGGGAGGAATATATGGTTCTACTTTACAACGCATGCCAAACAGATATACTGCTTCTGGGAGGACCTGGGATCTGAATGATAGTTGGCATACGGGAAGATTTCTTGCGTTTACCTCTCCATTTGGATAATGTTTTTTATAAATCTTCTAACGCTAGTCACTTTGTATTGGGATTGTATGTTTTCCAAGATTTCTTCTATGCTTAATTTAATGTCCACATTTCTAATAACTCCCTGCTTTGAAGTCAAGTACATTGGGATAGATGCTTTTAGACCTATTTCTTGGAGGGACCCTAGGGATGCTAGTTGGTTAGCTGATTCGCCAGATCTACATTCTACTTTAACTTTGTTTCTGCCCGCGTGAGAAATGTTGATAATGTTTTGTTTGAGGTGGTGATGCTTATTAAAAAGGAATTTACCTAGGGCCATGGGGTGCCAATTTCCAACATTTTTGTCAACACTTTCTATTATTACTATAAACGGGCCTCTGTCAGTTTCATTGAATCTATTATTTGCAAAGGTCCCGGCCTTATCCTGCGCACTAGTAACACTGCTGCCTGCGGGCGCTTGGTCGGTGAGTGGCGCTAGCTGCTCACCTGTAGTTGTGAATGTGTTGATTAACTTGGCGCTGGTGTCTGCTGGTGACGTGTTGCAGGGAGCTGTTGAGTAAGCTGTTGTAGCGGCATCTGACGATAGTCTTGCCATCTTTTCCGCTGATCGCGTCGGTCTTCTTACCTCCACTTCTTCTGGTACTTGGCGTTTGGTCGTCTTGAAGCTGATGGATTGGCTGCCACGCATCGGATCGTCTAATACAGGAACGCGCGGAGTCGGCATGGTGACGGATGGGCTATCTTCTTCTGATGGTCGATTGGGAATCACAGCCGTTGACATTGCGATACTGGTTGCAATGTGATTATAATTTGAGGTCATAATTGTAGGTTTGTCTCCTCTCCGAGCTAAGAGGTGAACAGCTATATCTGGGGAGGCGTGCCGTTCTTGTGTCTGGTCATCTCCCGGTCCAGTTTCCATCTCCAAGGGCTGTTGCTGTTGATGATGTTGCTGCTGATGATGTTGCTGCTGATAATGCTGTTGATGTTGTTCTATTATCTGATATTGTTGCTGTAAGGTATGCTGTTGCAGTTGCTGTTGTTGTTGTTGTTGTTCATGTTCTGGTTGCTGTTGAGGATGTTGGGAGTATTGATATCTTAATTGCTCCTCTTCTGCTTCGTAAGGGATGATTATCTGCTCACTTGCTGTGGATACTGCCTGAGGGTTTAACCTTTCTACCGTGATGTAGTTCCCTGATGGTGAGGCTGGGATTTCACTGCTGGTGTAGCACGTTTCTAGTGCCATCTTAATCGTCTGACCCGTATCCGGCGGGTCGGCCATAATTTGCTGGTACCACTAGTTTCACTAATTAATTCTAATTGTTCACTAAAGACAATAAGCTGAAATATTGCGAAAAGTAATCGCTTTCGCGGCCTCGCGAACTTCCGGACGCGTAGAGCGCGCACACGATACAACAGGAACTAAATCGACAATAACACGTTCACGAGCTCTATGAGGAAGTTGTCGCCGCGGTGTCTAACTCCGAACTGTTTCTTAATGGTTAATATGATGTTTACTACATGTGGTTGCGAGTCAGTGGCGTAGCTAGGTTAACAAGGGCTCCGGTGCAAAAAATATTTTGGGCCCTCAGGCCAGATGATCGACTTTTTTTTTTTTTTTTAGCTCTACCAAGTCTCCTGAGGTTTGCTTGCATGGGCTCCCTGAGCTGAATGTGGGCCCCTTGAGTTGCGCTTGGGGGCACCGGTGCACGGCACCACATAGCCCTCCGATAGCTACGCCCCTGGGCGAAGTGGCAGCCGTAAGGAAAATAACCAGATATGTTCTACTTATTATAATGTGCTGCAGTTAGTTTGCTTCGTTACGGAATAATTTCTAACACTTCTAATATCTGTATGTCCTGGTATGACTGCAGATATTTCGAAATATGAATAAACGGGGATTGAGGTAGTGAAGCAATCTACGTTGCTCCGATTCTAAAGTGATGACGAAAGACTCGCGTAGTAGCAAACTATAAACATCTGCATCAGGACGAACTTCAACAGAAGATGGCGACAGTGATTCGATCGCCGAAATATCGTGTGTGAACACCTTGATAAACCCAGAACATTATGTTCAACACTATTGGAAATTTCCTCATTTATGGGCACAAATATTCTTCGGCATAAACAACCACCACTGTTGTGATTAAACCCTACCACGTTATTATCTTAGGAAATGAGATTTAGATCCCTGCCTCTATCCCATTTGTCAATCTTGTCAAAATACATGGGATAAAACCTTCAGACAAATCAGTGGTTTGTGAATCGTATTTTATTGCAGGCATAATACGCTTGTAGTTTGAGTCAAATAGCTGTCACATATCAGGCACATTATCACCATCTTTGCATTCTGCAAAAATTGAATTTTTAATTCGAATAATAACGGAATGGCTAAGTCTTTGTTTCTCTGATTATAAAGATATGTGCAAGATATGAAACATGGATACGAAATATAAAAATATTTGATTAACTGGACTTATTGCCAATATCACATGCGAGTCTCAGGTATGAACACAAAACTCATCAGCTG
>CM061921.1:12891852-12939809 GCA_031002005.1 Vandiemenella viatica
ATCTACAAATTCGTCACTGATTAGTTGCGAGATGGCTGGAAGACCTATAAAATAAAATTAAAATAAAACTTACTTATTTATAATAATAATTAATAATAGAAAATTCACTCACCATTTGCTAAATACTGTTCGATGTCTTCCGCAGTCAGTACTCGATCCATGATGTTCACTCTGTAAGATACTGGTGATCAATGATGCTGAGAAGAAGTTTGGCACAGAATTTATACCCTGTCACGAACGGTAAATTGTGTTGCGGAAAGTAGGTCCCAGTACACACACACTCCAGGAATAGCGGCTAACGGGAGCCAACGCGTCACCCGGAAATATCGCTGCGCTAGGAAACTACGCACTCCAGGAATAGCGTATAACGGTACCCGACGCGTCATGTGTGGCGCGCGCTGGGAATAGAAACAACCGTTGTCGCCTGCGGGGGTATGCGCCCGACTAAGCTCCACAGAATACTCAGATAAATTCAGGTTACGCGAGCCATGGAATGTCTGCGCAGATTGAGGTTTGTGCTTCCATCTGGGCGGGCGGTCAAGGAACTATCGTTTGCGCAAACGCGGCCGGTGCTGCCCCCCTAGCGGCCACCAAATGAACTAACGGTCCGCTGATTGGCTTATTCAAAAGCCCGCCGGAGGGGAGGGGAGGGAGGTGCCCCCCACCACCTCGTGACTCATGGGTTTTCCCGGTTTCTGGCTTGAACTCTTATCCCCTCCCTACTTTTGTTGTTTCATTTTCTCTGGTCATGTTTCACATAATGTTTCCAATAATGTTCTCTATGCAACGATGTTACCGCTATTGTCAGTTACATTTCGTTGTTAATATCAGAATGAAGTATGATCGAGATTAGTATAGCTTTACGCCTCGTCGACATTGAGATCATTTTACAGGCAGGAAGGGACTGGGAACGGGAAGGAATTCGGACATGATTTTTGAGGGACCATCCTGGCATTTACCAGGAGTGATTTCGGGAAACCATGGAAAACCTAATTCTTAAGACCTCACTTTTAAAGAGACGTTAAGCAGCAGGAAAACCTAAATCTGGATGTATGTCACCTACCAGGCTCAGTATGGAGGTTACTGTAGCTTATATGTATTTCTCACACATCGGTCGCCTCACGTCATCAAACGTTTTGCTGTATTGTTCTGCCTCAGAAAAGTTTCGAATCGTTTTTTCAAGTTTACTTGAAAATAATTTTAAACAGCACTACATTGCTATTTACCTGATTTTTCCTAGTATTTCCAACAGATCTTGATGATATTTGCTTGTTTCAACTGTACGCAAAACATTACACTGCACTGTCTATTTCATTATTAGAACAAATGATTGTTATTGTTTTCTATCTGGTGTCTCAGTATTTAAATACATTGGTTTGGTTTTATTCACCCAATTGGTTTGTAGCGGTTCGAATCCCCGTCCGGGCATCCAGATTTGGGTTTTCCATGGTTTCCCAAATCACTCAGGCAAATACCGGGATGCTTCCTTAAAAAGGCCAAGGCCGAATTCCTTCCTATTCCTTGCCCCCATCCTTTCCCCGCCTCTAAAGACCTCGCTGTTGAGAGACATAAAGCAGATAAACAAAAAGGGTTTGTAATTTTAAGCAGTGAACTGAAGTAGGAATAAAACAATTGCATACACCGAAATAAACACTATTTTTAAAAAATAACGTAAAAGTTATATTAGAAAAAGTAACAAGAGACTAACTGAACTTCCTCATTCTTAAAATAAACACAGAAAAAAATTCCAAAACGCAAAATCCTACGTGTGGGAATGTGAAAATTATGTCAGAATCCGATCATCCACAAACACGTAAGGAAGCAGCAATAGGACTCATGCTCAACCAACTAACCAGAACATTCCTAAACAAGGAAAATTACAAATCAGAAACCGATTTGATGAAAGCGAAAAAACGAACTGAACTCATATGAAACAAACACGAGGCGTATTTTTTAAGTAAGTACCGTTTTGTCACACCGTGGCTGCAGCGCTACGGTCGGCGTTTCGCACATGCGCACTGGGTACCTGCATCTCTTATCTACGCACTGATGCCATTACAGTCTAATTCTTCCTTGTTTACGTTGTTCACTGAGTGTTTAAGATGCCTCTGATAATCATGAGTAACGCCGACTGTGAAAGTACGGGTTGTTATAAGATTTCTTTGTGCTAAAGGCCTAAAATCGATCGATATTCATCATGAGATCTGTGCAGTTTACGGACAAAACATTATGAGTGATGGAATGGTGGGAAAGTGGGTGAGAGCATTTAAAGATGGCCACACGAATGTGCATGATGAACAACGGAATGGGCGTCCTTCGGTCGTTAATGAAAGTTTGGTGCAGAAAGTGGACAATAAGGTGAGAGGAAAACAGAACGCGTGACGATTTCCTCCTTGTGTGATGACTTTCCTAATGTTTCTCGTAGTGTTTTGTATGGCATTGTGACCGAGCACTTGAATTACCGAAAATTGTGCTCATGTTGGGTACCGAAAATGTTAACGGATGTGCAAAAAACCAAACGTTAAGGCAGTGCATCGACTTTCCTTGAGCGGTATTACAACGATGGTGATGATTTCTTAAGCCGAATTGTTACGGGCGATGAGACATGGGTGGCCTAGGTCACACCTGAATCAAAGCAACAGTCCATGGAATGACGGCATTCAGATTCACCCAAAAAAGTGAAGTTCAAGCAAACGATTTCTGCCCGGAAAATCATGTGCACAGTTTTTTTGGGACAGAAAAGGAGTATTGCTTATGGAATTTCTGCCTCGTAATGAGACAATCAATGCAGCAGCTTATTGTGAGACATTGAACAATCTGCGCCGTTCAATCCAGAACAAAATACGTGGCAAGTTGAGCAAGGGCATCGTTTTGCTTCATGACAATGCCCGTCCACATGTGGCTAATCAGACCAAAGATCTCATCACATCTTTACGATGGGAAACTCTAGATCAGTGTTACCCAACCTTTTTTGGGTCATGTCCCACTTTCAACATTTTTTTGCCCCCCATACATAATTTTTAATAAAAAAATTAATTGTTATTAAAGAAACTAATTTTGGATGGTTTTTGAAATAAAACACTTTAATATTATCATAAAACACAGTAAGTAAAATTAAAAACATATAATGAACTACTAAAATTCAAATGATTTATAATAAACATTTATTATGGCAATTTAGTGTGATCCTTTTAAGAATTTGCTTTTTTGCTATATTTTGTAACCATATCTGGCATTGCGTTTAAATAACCCAAAGAGAAAGCGGAAAAGTCGCATCAAGTCAATTTCTAAATTGCCCCCCTAAAAAAACCAAATTGCCCCCCTGTGGGGCGTGGGCCCCACGTTGGGAAACACTGCTCTAGATCATCCTCCGTACAGCCCTGATCTGGCGCCCAATGACTACCATCCGTTCCTGCACTTTAAGAAACACCTGGGCGGTCAGCGTCTTGAAGACGATAACGAAGTCAAAACACTTGTGATGCAGGGGTTAACAAGTCAGGCGGCAGACTTCTATGAGGAGGATTTTCAAAAACTGGTACTACGTTATGACAAGTGCCTCAATATTGTAGGGAATTATGTAGAAAACTAGAGTAAGGTACAGGCTTTCATGTAAAAATAAATTATTGAGATATATTTGCATGTCTTTTTTTAATTTCAAAACGGTACTTACTAAAAAAAACATGCCTAGTACTAAAGACATCACAAAACACTGCGTCATTATTAAAACAAGCAAATATATACATCTAGATTAATTCAACATCAGAAAACTTACCACCCATGTAAGTGAATAAGAAGTATCAAGTGATTATTTACATCAACAAATTACCCACAAAATAGCAAACATTGTCATGAAACAAGGACCCAATATATCATCTATAAGCCGAAAATTCTCAACAAAAACTTGAAAAACAACTACTCGTGCATATACTGATTCATTTGTAACAAACGGTAAACTCAGTACATTGCTTAAACATGCAGACAATTTTAAATATGGTACAAAGAACACATGAGAGAATTCACATACAAAATTACAAGACATGTTGCAAATTCCGGGAATAGTAAGTATATTGAATTGCAGTGTTGTTTACATTAAGTCTGTAGTAAACTTTGATATTGTAACATTTTAGTAAGCAGAACAATATAGCGGAGAAATACATGTAAATTAATCTCCATTATTCTTTATTTTGATATTAATACGGTAACTTAACAAAAAAAAACTGTAACTGTGCCACACAAATAAACCGCTGTAGATTCTCTTAAAAATTGAGTGATATTCGTAAAGGGATATAAACAATAAAGAATTCAATTGCATCGATGCAATATTTACTACACAAATTATAGATTACAATGCGAAGCCAAGTTTAACTTTTTTCAGCCGCCCGGGAACTTTAAATGAATTTGTGGTACTACATTATTAGTGCTGATTTCAGAAATTTAATTAGTTTTTTACAATTGGATCCGGTTCTCGAGTGATGCGATTTACTATTCAAGCAGGTAAGAGTTTGTTCGCCAACATTTGAGCTGCTGCTATCTATTGATGACTAATTTTTGTATAACGTTTCTTAATCGTTCCTTTTCTCAGTTTGCTAGTCTATACTCTTATATATATATATATAACTAATGCAATACCTTTTCAGAAAAAATATTTCGTCCCTAGGTAACTAGCTGACAGAACCGAAAGTATTCTACTGCGTCTGTGGAAGATTTCTGGTGAAATAAAAGCAATCTATCAAAATCTTTGTGAAATAAGTCTCTCTGGTATATTTTGGGAAAATATTAGGAGACCACGAGAAGTCTTGGGCACCGCCAAAGTTCTGCATACCATATTTAGAGGCTCTAAGACGAGGGGAAATAGTAAAAGGAATGATGTGCCCATATTTTGGAGACTGCCAAAAATGGATATAACAACGATTTTCATTGGTCTTTAAAGGTCTTAATTGGTGAAAGGAGCAAAAATTTTCCTGAATCGGAATCGGCAGAAAGACCTATAATGCACGAGGAAAATGTTCCTGTGTACACATTTACCATCTCACCAACAAAATCCGATGCTGGAAATAACATTGGGAACGAATATGAAGAATGATATACGTACCTCAACTTTTCCCTCAGAAGGAACCGAATGATCTTTTAATTCTTTCAAAACAAGAATCTGAACTTAGATTAATTACTAAAGGAGGAAGTCTGTAAGTAACAAGGTGTTAAAATTGCACACTACCTTGCAAGAGAGAACATTCTCCTTTCCCATTTCATTTAATATTAACAAGTTCTTTACTGGGGGTGAGATAGTGGGGATGGTCGCGTGATAGCAATCTAAGGTTCGAACCTCCAGCGTGGTTGTTATAACTTGCAGTACAAAATAAAATACTACATGTAATATTATTAAAATGAATAAAAATATTTACTTCTGAATACTTGCTTTACAAAGGCCAATGAGCATTATTTTCTGATTTTTAATTACAAATTCCAATTATACGAGTACATTGGTGTAAGGAATTATCTATGTTTGAAAGAACAAAAGAAATATGTTAATATTGTTAAATTTTGTATGCCTTATACTGTAAATAACAATTATTATTTTTCAACTTTACCATGTGATCAGTAAGTTTTTACTCTCGGTATCGGTTTTTGATGATTTAGCGTAACTCCCTATATCTCATGATCTCTAGCAAATTTTGGAAATCTGATGACATATTTGTTATCACAACCTTTCCTTTGGCAACTTTACTATAGGTAGGAAAAATGCTGTTGATCAGTGGTACTTATTCACAATAAATACGCGACATTGATAATATTAACTTCAGTAAATTCGAAATTAATTGTGAATGTTAAGTGCATGACAGGTGGTAATAGAGTAAAACAGACGGGATCAATATAATCCCATGTGATATCCTTCTCTCAGCATGCTACTCTTAAAAAACTAATGACATTAATAACTGATCAAGTTATTAATTATAGAATTCAATCGGACACAAATTAATTATTAAAGTTAATGATTGAATTGTTAATAATCAAGGATGCTAGTGATATTAACTCCTTTATTCACCCCATTTCCTTTCTTATTCAAATACACTTTATCAGTCTTTTTATTTTTGACGTTCCAAGGTAATTTGGGAAAAGAAATAGTTTCAGGGTGAAAGTTATCAGTAATTAGCTACGAACTTAAATTTCCTGTGGAAGAACATTTAGTATTGCAGCTAAAGAAATGTTTATCCCTAAATGAATAACTGTTTTCTTCTGCCTTTATGTCTGTTTCTAGTACCTCGTCTTGGATGCTGGAAATGATTTTACTGTATTGTTTGTCACCCAACTACAGACGGTAAGATGTAAAAGTGCATCTTGTGCTTTCATTGTAAGTAAACCTGAAATTGTAAGCAGACGTTCACAAAACGCATGTGTGTCCCACACATTGTCGTAAGTTTATGGCAGTCGTTAGTTGATTGACTCCGAACTTTCTTAGCTTGCCATCTCAACAAACCGTTAAAGTTCTTTGCATTCTATAACGGTGTTGGTAGCAGGAGATGTGGTGGGTGAGCGGTTAACGCTCTGGCCTCGCATTCGGGAGGACGCCGCGCGGGTACGAATCACCGTCCGGGTCTCCGGATTTGGGTCTTCCATGGTTTCCCCAAATCACTCCAGGAGAATGCCGGGATGTTTCATTCAAAAATGCCATGGCGGAATTTCTTCCCGTTCCTTGTCCTAATCTAATGACCTCGACGTGGACGTGGCAAAAATCCATAAGTAAAAAAAAAAAAAAAAAAAAGCGAGAAAGGGAGTAGAAGTGAGGATAAAGAATCTGTTGAAAATAAATGTTCGTATAGTTTCATATTCATTTAATAAGTTATTTCATTCAAAATCAACTCCCATATTAACGGTATACTTTAAGTAATCGGATTATCCCAACACTCAGACGATTGATCACTTCCAATGATATATCACAAATACATTCGCATTACACTCAGTCCCAGAAATTTTAAAATTCTCTCTGAATAAAATTTTAATATTACTGATTAATTCTTCCAAAAATTAATGCAAGGTTCTCTTCCCTATATGTTAGTACTACTGTTACATTACTGTTCACGTTAATGCGCTATGCCAATATGGCGACAATAGCGTGCATCAACTTCACATTATTGATAAACTGAGCTCTCACTGCTGTTTAGTGGCTGCCTTTTAGTTTCATAGGAAAATACCAGTCGTGATCGCCTACTCTACTTCTTAAAAAGAGAAGCTCCTGGACGATCACATGACCATCATCAGCCAATAACCACCCTTTGCTGTGCTGATTTGAAGCAGGAAAATACCCGATCTTCGAACTCGTGACTATGACTTCCCGATATGGTGCATTCAAAATAACATATTTCTGAAATTACTCCTTTCTTTTCAAAATTTTTACAAAATGTAGTGTCGATTCATCCAAAATATTTCTTTCATTTTTGGAAATTTGAAATATATTCCCGTAAATTAATTATAAGTTTTTATCTCGCCATTTTGAAAATATTACAAACCCCTCAATTAGCATTTAGTACTGTCTTTATTAAGGAAACAAGTATTGTAAAATACTTGTCGGCCTCTCTCATTTATTTATTTACTTTCTTTCTTTCTATTAAATCGCGTAATTGAGGAAATATTTAATATTTCCAAATTGTTCCCTTGACGTGGGAACCTGATATATTTAAAATACCTTATTTTCGGTTGTTTTCCGTCATCAAACCATAATATGAGTTCTTATTTTTTTACTGATGATATAATTTACTTTTTCCATCAATATCTAGCTGAAATCCGATTTTTTAGACTGTTGCACAACATTTACTTTGTCTACAATGTAACTCATTCCATTCTTCAAAGTGACATAACTTCTGTTGTAATATTCTCTCGGTCATGAGAAATATATCAAAATGATTCTCTCTCCCCCCTAGAATCTGTGTTATTGGTAGGAATGTAAGGCTACACTTAATTGATTTTATTACAAAATAGCTGGCAAATACTAACATCCATGATTATGTAGCAACATGAATCTTTAACTTAAATAATTTATGCTGTCCTCGATATTTTCTCAGTAAGGTGATGCCACAATTCAGGGTGAAATGAAAATAAGGAAAATACATCATCCTTATTTCTTACAAATAAGCCCTTCTAATTATTATTCTCAATGAAAATGTCAAAACTGTGATAATCCTAAAAATAGTTGAAAACGCGCATCCTTAACTGTGTATATACATTCTAATATGAGAGAAAATTCTTAATTTGTTGTTTTCTTTTCAAGTATCACAAAATAACTGCGCCGTGTATCATTCTTTATTTGGGTACCAGTGTCATTTACTTTGAAAATTGTTGGCAATGAATCATTTGCTTACTGTCTTTAGAGTTTCCTATTTACGGGTCTCGGGCATAAACAAAAAACTAGAGAAAGAATAAGTATATAGAAGGTCCATAAGTGATAACTACCGCACAGTATGTTTAACTATTCATTCCGTGTTTAAGGGCGAATTTGTATTCATATTCTTTTCGATAAAGGTTAGCTTTTTTTTATAGATGTGATTGAAACCAATATATATATATATATATATATATATATATGTGTGTGTGTGTGTGTGTGTGTGTTGTAATGTAACTTACATATTCTAAATTCGGGAGGATGCGGGCTCCAGTTCCCGTCCGGTCATCTGTAATTGGATTTCCATGGTTTCCCCAAACCACTTCATGCGAATGCCGGGATGCTTCCTTCAAAAAGCCATGGCCGAATTCCTTCCAGTAGTGAACAAGATGTCGACGAGGCGTAAAGCCAGAAGCTGAATGAAAATATTTAAAAAATCCTAAATATAAGACTAACCCATAGGTGACAGATATTGATAGACAATTTTTCTGTACGTAATTTAAAAATAGAAATCATAGTAAAGGACAACAGTGATCTCACAGGATACCTTGATGAGAGGCGAAACGAGTCCATGAATAAACAAGAACCAACAACAGTTGTATTAGTGTATGTATTAAATAATAATTTATATATTTTAATACGCATCTGCAGAAGAAATGACATAGAATAATTATACGAGTATATGATTTTAAATATTGCTGATAACGCTGTAATGTTAGTAATAGTAAGATTTAGCAATCTTCTTTAAACTCTTCTGTTAGATCTAAGCCGAAATAGATCGAAACTAGGAATTTTGTTATAGTACGAAGTAATCGAATATTTAAAATTAGTATACCTAATCTGCTTTTATTAATTACGCCTTTCAAAGGTGAAATTTCGGTAAACTACTTGAATAGAGTACTAAAACGATGTGCAGTATTGTTTCAGTTGTTAAAATACTTACCCACTAAATTAAATTACTCTCTTTTCCACTGAATTGCTAAACTTAAAATTAATAATGACGTTACTTCCATTCCCTTCATTCAGCATTAAACATTGTTCAGTGCACTTTGGGAAATAGTTGAAGTAGTCGCAATCATTGATTTCAATAACATCAGATATAATTATACACCTAATTTTGATTAGAAATGTACACATGAGAAACGAATATACTGACTTTTCAACTGTCTGGTTTGTTAGAACAAAAAACAGGTGTTATCACGTAACAAGACGCCGCTAGGGAATAGGATCTAATTTTACCATGCAGTAATGTTTATGCCACGTGTAAATTGTTTAAACATAGATTTATTTCCAAATAACTATGTTAGACATTTCAAGATTTCTTATATACTGTAGTGTCGTAATCTGGGTGAAGGATTTTGCGGATCGTTGAGAGGACGAGCTTTCTTGAAGACAGCTTTAGTTTCAATCAGCCTGATGTGAAGATAAGTACCCGGGATCTACAAGCTGCCCACGCCAGCTCTGTGCCATTCAAACTAATTTACTGCCCTATTTTTAGCTCTGTTGCTATAGACTAAAATTAATTCAAACTGGTTTATACGAGTTCCCTCAGATTAATGAAGCCATTTGTATTTTTTTTTATTAAATTAATTTTTTAAGTTGTGGGAATATTTCATCACCAGAATCAAATAAGAACATAACGTCCCTCTTAACATGTCAACACAGAATCTGGGACAAAATATTTTTGTCAAGAACTGAATACCATTGTTACTCACTGTTTTATACATATCTGCTGCAGGCCTTGTATTCACAAGTTTCGAACTGCATTAAAAACACAAAATAAATTTATAAACCTACGTTACATGCATATTTCTTTCGAAAATTCTGCATCGCAGAAAACGTTTCCAGCCAATGAATCCTAATTTTACAATACATAATTCTATATTGCAACAAGAAGTATTGGTAAATTTAGGGTTAATACCTAAAAGAACAAGACACAGGAAGGGGAGGATGTTTTGTAGCACTCGTAATTTCCAGGTTCCCGTGAATACGAAATATTATACCAGCCAAGAGTTTAGTTACATGAGAAATATTATTTTTCTCTTCTTAAAAGGACTAAATCAGCGTACTCAGACCGAGACAACCCTTCTTTAAATCTGAAATTTGTTGTTTCATACTGTCCCGTTGTCTGTCGATGAAGATCAGGAGACTGATACACTTTTCATTTCCTTGTAGCAATATTCACTACAGGACATGATTTATATACTTCTTTTCTTCTTCTATATACCCTTGCCCATGTACGTTCGTAGGCGCTTTTCCCTCCATGGGAACGTGAACTGGTGTAGTTTCCTATTATCTTCTTCAGTGTGACAGTTTTCGAAAGTTTTATTGTAAGTGTGTATGACTGTGATGATAATGTGAGTTCAGCGTAGAGAGTTGTGGATGTAAGAAAAAAAAAAGGAGAGGGTGAAAACCGGTACCACCCTATTGGGGCCTACTATTCCGAAAGATACCAACGATGGCCACGAGGCTTCACGTTCCCATACGTCGGTCAAATCACCATCAACAATGCCGTATGCCCTCATTCCACAGGCAGTGCGGAGAGGTTTGGGAATTAGGGTAGGACTTTAGTGCAAAATCTGGTGATTAGGAATTGTGCACCGCCACCTGTTCTACTATAGGTGTTTCAGAACTTGAACCAGCTAACCGTGTCAGCTCCGGACACCCTCACGCTGCCGCAGCCAACTGAGCCAATGGGGAGGTTGTGTAATCCGCCAGTAAAATAAAATGCAATTAAGTCACTAAAACATCGCTTTTGTATTCTTTAAATTTCGTTCAGATATTGTTATTCCTTGTCCCACAGTATACTCAATAGCTGTGTGGCTTCAGCACCGACTTAATCTGATTTCGGGCATAACTTGTTATAAAAATACACTGAAGAGTCGAAGAAACTGGTATAGGCATGTGTATGCAAACACATAGATATGTAAACACTCAGAGTACGGCGCTGTGGTCGGCAACGCCTATATAAGACAACAGGTGTCTGGCAGAGGCTTTAGATCGGTTTCTGCTGCTACGATGGCAGGTTATCACGATTTAAGTGAGTTTGAACGTGGTGTTATAGTGAGAGATTGGACACAGCATCTCCGAGGTAGCGATGAGGTGGGGATTTTCCCGTACGACCATTTCACAAGTGCACCGTGAATATCGGGAATCCGGTTAAACATCAAATCTCGGATATCGCTGCGGCCGGAAAAAAAGATCCTGCAAGAACTGGACCAACAACGACTGAAGAGAATCGTTCAACATTACCGAAGTGCAACCCTTTCGCAAATTGCTGCGGATTTCAATGCCGGGCCATCAACAAATGTCAGCGTGCGAACCATTCAACGAAACATCACCGATATGGACTTTCGGAGCCGAAGGTCCATTCGCGTACTCTTGCTGAGTGCACGACAAAAAGCTTTACGCCTCACCTGGGCCGGTCAGCACCGACATTGGACTTTTGATGATTTGAAACATGTTGCCTGGTCTGTCGAGTCTCGTTTCTAATTGTGTCGAGCGGATGGACGTGTACGGATATGGAAACAATCTCATGAATTCATGGACCCTGTATGTCAGCAGTGGACTGTTCATGCTGGTGGAAGCTCTGTAATGGTGTGGGGCGTGTGCAGTTGGAGTGACATGGGACCCTGGTACATCTAGATAAGACTCTGATAGGTGACACGCATGTATGCATCCTGGCTGATCACCTGCATCGATTCAAGTCCATTGTGTATTCCGACGAACTTGGGCAATTACAGCAGGACCATGACACACCCCACACCTGCAGAATCACTACAGAGTGGCTCCAGGACCACTCTTCTGAGTTTAAACACCTCCGCTGGCCACCAAACGCCCCAGACATGAACAATATTGAGCCTATCAGCGATGCCTTGCAACGTGCCAATCAGAAGAGATTTCCAACCCATCGTACTCTTCCGGATTTATCAACAGCCCAGCAGGATTCGTGGTGTCAATTCCCTCCAGCAATACACGACATTAGTCGAGTCCATGCTACGTCGTGTTGTGGCACTTCTGCGTGTTCGCGGAGGCCCTAACCCTTTGTTATAACGCAACACCTCACATGGCCCGCCAAGCGTCCGAACTGCTGCAGCGATTCAAGTGGGAGGTAGGGCACCATCCTCCATAGAGTCCAGACCTAGCGCCCACCGATTATCATATGTTCGGTAAGCTGAAAAGGGATGTCGGTGGACGACGATTCCGAAACGATGAGGAGGTGAAAGCAGCTGTCTCCAGGTGGTCCCCTCAGGGGTCCGGGCCTTCCGTACAATGGCTTGAATACGGGTGATGGCATTCCCGTGGTCCCGAGCCAGTCAGTAATGGAGACTGCACCAACTAGTTGGAGAGGATGGAATGCATTTCCATGCTGTTGTAGGCGTACGGTACCGGGAGCCACCCCAGGTAAACTGGGTGGGCAACAATCAGGGAAGTGGTGCCCACTGCCGCTGGGATGCACAGTGCACACTGTGCCGATGCTACGAATATTCTGATTCGTCGGGCGGAGTTCAGGGAGATGTGTGCTGTGCCCTGCAGAACGGCCGCACACCTACTGAGACTGCACCTCTATCGGTAAGGAGGATTGGAGCTACTGCCCCAATGTCACCCATATTGTGCCGGAAGTCAATTGGGTAAATTGGGTCGCCGACAGATAGAAAGAGTGGTGTCCTCTGCCATCCATAAGCACCCGTCTCTATTGCTACCGTAATAGGTCCCCTATATAGGTGGAGAATGGTAGTGCATGGGTTTTACCCGGGTGTGGCAGTAACACCTTGAGAGCGCTGTGGGGACCTTCGAGCCACTGCAGCGGGATCGTGAGATACTGTGGTGCTCTGTGAAACTTGGACGAGTGCGTGGGACGTTGCGGTCACGTGTCGGTTGGGTGCGGTGGAAAGCGCACTAGGAGCGATTCCTATTGTGGGAAGCCGCGTTATTCGGTTGCACTTACGAAGTCGGTTAACACGGTGGAACGTGCGAAGGGGTACCACCTTGCCCCACGGGGAACGGGTGTGGCGGGGATGACCGGATGTTGCGCGTACGCAAACAGAGAGGCAAGGGCTTCAGCCTGGTCAGTGGCGGGCGCTGCATCCGCGTGGCTCCCCGTGGCGAAACGCGCCTTTCCTGGCCAACCCTGCTGTAACGGTTAGTTTAAAAGTATTTAGGATTACAGTCGTCAGTTCATATCTGGCTACCGCATACTTACTGACTCTCCTGAAACGAGTTTTCAGCCGATTTCCGTATCATCTGAACAAACACTGGTATGATGCACAATTTTAGCCTAAAAAAAATAAAAAGATGTTTCGCAATCTATTACAAAACCGCACTTAGACGCTTCCCGCCCATAATGGCCTATATCGACAGGACATTGAGGTGTAAATCTATAAAAACAATAAAGTATTCAAGATTATATACTGACTGATAGGCTGCGGTGAGCTAGCTAGTCAGAGAGCGATCGATCCTAGGCATTGACGGATGTTAGTGGGATAACCCGCTAAATTGTGCAAAACAATGAAATACGTAAAGATTTTGGAGACCGAAATCGTTACTAGAGCAATTGATGATACGTAGGCCTACTTCCTTCCTGAATTAAGATTACGGTACTTGCTAATTACTTTTTTTATTTAAGGTCTCACTA
Organism: Vandiemenella viatica; assembly: GCA_031002005.1. NCBI lineage: Eukaryota > Metazoa > Arthropoda > Insecta > Orthoptera > Morabidae > Vandiemenella > Vandiemenella viatica. The sequence goes on from CM061921.1 coordinate 12,905,862, forward strand.
TGTTATTACCCCAGTATATGGATGCTTCATTTTCTACATGTAAGACACAGTACCGATTTCTGTATATCATCCTATCCAGTGTAGAGACACTATAGGAATTACCAGATACCATTTCAAGAAGCCACGTGAAATTTGGGATAAGGATTGGGGGTATTATAGGGGACAGAAACCAGATCTTTTAAAAGAAATTCCAACATCATCAGCGTTTTCATACCAAGTCTTAAGGAATTTTCATGTGCGATTTTCAGGACCGCTATTTCATGAATAAAATGAATGTTAGTCCATTTTTTATTGTTTTACGCCTCGTCGACATTGATGTCATTAAAAGTGTGAAAGGATTTGAGTAAGCAACGGGAAGAAATTCAGTCATGGCTTTTTGAAGGAAGTTTCCCGACATTCGCCTTGAGTGATTTGTGGAAACCATGGAAAACACAAATCTGGATGCTGGGACGGGTATTCTAACCGACGTCCTCCCAAATGTGAGGCTAGATTGTTACCGCTTACCCACCACGCTCGATGTTAGGCCTTGGATGGAGATCTGTCAATACCAGCTAAATGAAAAGATCACAAAAGTTTTTTGTGCAAATATTTTAATATTATTCCTTAAATGGAGCTTTGCGTTTTGTTAATGAAAAGTTAATTGGAGCCGGAAGAGAATTATGGAGAAAGCGGGAAGGAAATACGTTCTCATCTTGAAGATGGAAACATCCAGGCATTTAATCTCAGTAATTTATGGGTACCTTGCAAAATCGAAATCTGGATCTTATGACCTATGTTACCTAAGTACCGCTATTCTAATCACAGTTATTTTTTATTAAAGATATTACTTCAAATTATTGCCTAAATAGTCAAAATCAGTCTAAATTTATTTAACACTAGAACCGCCGGAACTAGTACTATACTTAGAACCACCGATGTGGTCAAAGTGACCACTTTCTTTGTAATTGCATGCTATTCTGATTAATGTAAATATTAATGATCTTGATAACAATGTATCACTTTAATTATATTTATTAACAGTATCACTGTATTTTACAACAAAATGGGAACATAATATTACTAAAATTAAAGAGCATAGTTCACAATATTTATCTGCAACCATACTAATTGTATTGCAGTAGTTTTAAAATTAATAGAAATTAATCATACTGGAGAAACTAAGTACCCATGAATATGTTAAGAGAAAGAACAATCATAAGATATGACTATGTATAGTACCTAATCCTACTTACAAGCATTACAAACTACTGTCTTTATTACTTTATATGTACACGGCCCACAAACATATCTCTTGCATTTACTGCTCACTTCATTTGTCTTGTTTCTGCATTTCCTCGTTTGGCATAGTTTTCTAACTTTCGTAGGAATTTCCGCTTCTTCTCTTACTTTATCACCATCTTCCTTTTCTTCCTTTTCCTTTCCTTCCCTTGTCATCCTTTCCTGATTTCTGGTTTCCATATAGTCTCTACGTAATTCTTCTGCTAGATTTAGGATGAAATTCCTCCTGCTTATCTTGATCCCTGTCACTAGCTTGAAAATTATCCATGCGTTGATGGCTGCTAAATCAAGGATATTGTGAAATACGTGGACAGACCATCGACGAGTACCAGAGCGGACAGAATACTTCCTCGTCATCTGGTCCAAGACATCTACAGCAAATTTTGTGCTATTGTAGAAGCTCACTGTTTCGGGAAGGTGTTTAGAATTATTTTGTATTTCAACATCTGTATGCATGGTACTATACAGAAGAACATTTTTGTTCTTTTTCCCTTGGTAAACAGTCAGAGTACCACCTTCCCTTTTCAAGAGAACAGACGTATAAAGAGGAGTTTTCATTTTTTTTACAGTGTTTGGAATTTCTTTTCTTGCACGGTTGATAGTGCCGACAAGACTAGTTTTCTCTTTTTCCAGTCTCTCCCCAAGTGTGACCGTAGTGAAAAATTATCAGTAGTCACATTTCGACCCTTATTGCGATATGGAGCAACCAACTTCATTACTACTTGTTCTGGAAGTTTCTCATTAGGTGCCCTCTGTTCGTTCTGTCCCACATAAGGGAACCCATTACAAAGATATTTTGTTTCTACATCCGCTAGAAGCCAGAATTTGATTCCGAATTTATCAGGCTTATTCGGCATATATTGCAAATACGGACACCTGGTTCTGCTGGGGAAAAGTTGTTCGTCCACAGTGACATTTGATCCAGGTATGTAATTCAACTGACAGTTTTCTTTAAAATGATTCCAAGTAGTTGATATAAGTGCAAATTTGTCACTTTTCAACCGTTCCGACCGTGTATTTTTTTCATCAAAACGCAGATATTTCAAAATTTCTCGAAACCTGTTTCTGCTCATTGTGTCAGTGAAAAATGGGGCTCCCTACGTTTTCGACTATAACTCATCTACTTCAGTACATCTGGCACCTAGTGCACCACGAACATATAATAAACCAACAAATGCATCTAATTCTTCTAAAGGCAAATTCCACGAATCATTTCCAAGAAGCCGTTGTGCCTCTGCTTCTGTGCATTTCTTTATGTGTTTCAACATTGATTGATCAACTAAAAGGCGCCAGGCACTCGAAACATTATCATTTGAGACGTGCCGCTTTGCGTGTGGAGTAGGTCCCCATGTTTCTTTCAATATATTCTGTTGACCTATCCTACCTGGTTTAGTGACCCCGAAGTCGGCTACAGTCCACTCCGTGATCCCGTCCTTCCCCAGGAGTTTTGAGCCAGTTTCTGGAAGTGAACCCTCACTTTGTTCTCCTCTGCTACGTCGATTCTGTATTGGTCCACTTACAGGAGGTGCAGTTCTTCTTTTACCCAGGGTAGGACCTTCTCTAGCATTGTTTATATTACTGCTTCGTCCTGGTTCAGCAACTGCATGAGGAAAGAGACAATTAGAAAGCTACAACTCATTATAAAGAAACCATACCACACAATAAAATAGCAGTAACAGAAGTAGCAGTAGAAGTGTCAGCTCTCTTATAATAGTGATCATTATTCATATAGTAACAATAATAATAATAATAATAATATAAGTGAATGTAAATTACCTTCATCTTCAGTCTCGGAGCTGTCACTCTCCACATTAGCGACAGGTTGGTAATCTTCATCTGTAGAGTCTTCCACAAGGTCCTCAACTTCAGGATCATTTTCAACATCCGATTCATACAAAAGTGCGACAATTTCTTCATCTGAAAGTGGCCGTGGCCGTGGTTTGTATCGCTGTGACATCTGAGCCGTGTCTACTGCTCTGAGACCAGTACTCAAATAATCTGCCTAGTTTATGCGAAACCCAATAGCAAACAATGAATGACATATTGCATTGTTGAGCTTCAAACAATGCGGGTAAACTTCAGTAACCCAGATATTTAGTATATTGTTGACGAGTGCTAAGAGTAAATTCGGGGAGTGACGCACAACAATCTTTAAATAATCTGTTTTCAGATTTCACGTAATTTGGTCAAAGTGACCACTCGGCGGTTCTAAGTATAAGTGGTCATTCAAAGAAAACTAATGAAGATAAAACAAATATTGGAGTATTTATATGATCTACATAAACATTTAGGAAAAGTCATTAACTCACAACAGCATTGATTAGAAACTGACTGAATAATAATATGTTAAAATATAAAAAGTGGTCAAGTTGACCACTCGGCGGTTCTAGTGTTAATTTGTCCATAATAGTCAGAGTTTTATCTTTTCTGCTCAGTGTTGATGTCTTTTAGATAAACATTTATCAACTCAGTAATTTCGCTATGAAAAATTTTAGTGAGTTGCTTTGATTATTCTTATGTAACAGGTATATTTTGTCCGGAAATAAAAATACCGGTTTCTATATTTCAAACATGTTTGCAACACGATGGCATGTTTTCAAACAAATTTAAAGTTCCAACCCGTCCACCTAAAATAAATGCTCTGTATGAACAAACCAAGAAAATTTTAGTTTACAATATGTTGCTGTGTACGTACAATTTTACTATGTAATGATTATTAAAACATATCGTGAAAATATAAACTAATAACACATGTCATTAGTGGCCTGGTAGCTCAGTGGTTTAGGCCCTTGCATTAAAAAATTTCGTTGCTCCGGTTTCGAATCCCGGCTGGTGCATGAATTTTAAAGAGTTGTGTTTGATCATATGAGTTACGCCAGGCCACTCCGTGATTCGGATTCCACGTTAAACTGTAGGTCCCAGTGGAAAGGAACTGTCAATCCTACCTCTGACAATGGCTTAGTATGCCTCCTTCGGGAGGATCCAACCAACCTTCGGATTGTGGACGAAGTTACTTTTCGACAAATTACATACAGAAAATCAGTAACATGTTGGTTGTTTGACGATTAAATATTTTTTATGTGTGGGTAAACAACGTGAGAGTGCGATGGAGGAAGCGAAAAATATCATTGCGATTATTACATATATTGAAACGAAACAAAAACAAAGGGAATTACAGTGGAATGACTGAATAACTAACACAAATTGGCATCGTCTTCCTTTTAACAGTGCGCTTGTTTCTGAGTGAAGGTCTCTTGTGTCGACGTGAGCGACGAATCTCCCGGCAGACTTCTGTGGATGCCCCAGGGCTCTTCCAAGTTAGCTCTTCCCGGCACAAAGTTGTACCACGTCGTAAGGTGAGTTATACTGTCCATAGCTTTTAGAGAACTTATAACTCCCGTTCCAGAAGTTACTGCGGTCTTGTAAATAACCGTTCTGTTACGATATTAAGGTTCTCTCTAGCTCCTATGCAAACCACACAAAACAGCCACGATGTACGGAAAACAGCATGTCTGGCCAATAATGCTTGCTGTATACGGGAAAGAATACCAAAAAATATATTGTGTTGTTCTAACGTAGAATTTTGTTGAGCCATCTAAGACTGATGAGATATTTCATTGGACAAATTAAAAAAGTTGGTGTGAGGTTTGTAGACACTTGTATTGTCTTCGTTGTAATGCTTTGCAAGTATCTATGATTTATTGAAGGTATTTACTGCTAGTTGTACGATATACACCATTGGTTCGTCTTTCAGTTACGTTTTCTTTGTAATTAATTATCGTAATAATTATTTGTAATTATTAGCGTATATTATTATCGTATATATCAGTAACAAAGCTGGGCTCTTTTTAATATTTAATATTCCGAACCTCAAATTGGTTCTCTATCAGATATGTCAGACTAAAGAATAGCATTATATAAAAATATAAATCTTTGAACTTGCCTTAAGAACGTGCCGGAATGTCTAAAGAGGACATAAAATAGTTTTCTGTGAAAAAGCAAAAAATGTGTGTATTTCTCGTGTAAGTTGCGGCTGTTGTACAGAATGTCTAAATATTGTTGTATTCTCGCAGTATACATTTTAGTAGTTTCTAATTTAAGTGGATTTGAGTGTTATTGTCTCTGTCATCTATGAATTTGTGAATTAGTTTTACTATTTCAGTGGCCAAATACTACTGTACTGGAGTACTCAGTATCGAACGGTATATGGAAATTTTAAATTTCGTTTCGTCCTTGGTGTTAAATTACTGGAAATGAGAAGAAGCAATAACTTTATGCATCTCTTAGAGAATTAACATCTCTAACTTTGTTTCTTGCATTTCTCCTACCAGTGTGTGCAGAATGCTTCGCGAAGCTCTATGGTGAAAGACGGTGATCACATTTTCTCTGATAAATTTCCTCGCCATTTCATCCGTCTATCTTTTAGACTATCCAATCTCAACCTGTCAATCAGATTCGAAACACTTTCATACAAATAAAAGCTTTCTGTCACAGATCTTATGGACCAGCTTTGAGGTTTCCAATATCTTCGCTTAACATATTCTGACGTAGAACCTGAACAGCATTCCGAAAAAAGATGCATTAAGTTTCCTTAACCTTTCTGCTCTCTTTGAGATGCGTGATATTAATCTGTTACTTGACATGCTTGAAACTCCAGTAATATAGTAATTTCATTCTATAATAGACGCTGGATCCATAAAATTTAAATATGTTTATAGTTGCTCGTTCGCATTTAAAAAAATGTATACCTGAACTATAGCTTTCTGGAAATTACAGTTTTTTTATGTTTAAGTCATACATATCGTCTCTTCATTTTTAGGGTTTCGTTGCCGAGATAGCAAAAAGGAACAATTTGAATTTATTTTCGTCCTTCCCTTCTTTCGTCGCAAATTCTAAATACCGCAGCATTTGAATCGTTTGTGATTAAATATTAAGAGGAAGATGTGCTTTATTAACCACAAAACAGACCTGTGAGCAAATACTCCAGAAGTTATTGTACTTCAGCAAAAATGTAACAAGGGGCATGAACATATCCCATCGAGTGTTGCATCATTAGAACAGGTATTGTAAAATGTAAATGAAGCTTTCGGATTCTTTTTTTATTATTATTTCTGTATTATTTCTGTATTTCTTGAGTTATGAGATCCCAAATCAACAAAGAATTGCAAACACTCTTTTGTACAGGGCGTTCGCCGGAAAACGCTACCCTCCCAGTCTGTTGCCGTCGGCAACTTGCTCGGTCAGTGGGGCCAGCAGTTTCCGCCACGCGACACCGTGAATCACCGCACTGTTTAACACCTCCGCTGCCCCAACAGTGCAGTGCAGTGACCCTTACATTGTTAAGAACGGTTTCTTTGCATTGTAGATAGTTTGTGACTTCAGTCTCTTATTAATCAGTGTTGTGAATAAACGTTTCTTTGCGGTTTGGCTGGTTTGGGGCTTCATACTCTTATTAATCTGTACCGTGTTTGAGTATGAGTAAAATTATGGTACGTTACAGTTTGCAACAAAGAATATTTCTCTACGATACATATGTGAAGAAGAAGTCGTTTAAAAAGTGTCGCAGTAAATTTCGTCGCGAATTTCCGTTTATGAAGTTTATGAAGCGTAATTATTATGAAATAGTCCGCCGCCGACGGTCGAACAATGCCGGAAACTGAGCGCTCGCTCACCGGGAGCAGTTTCTTCCTTGTAGCGCTAACAGTGGGTTGCGTTTCCCGGCGAACGCCCTGTATAAGGTCTGTGGATAAGATTTTTTTCACGTTATTCTTTTCTCCACGAACGTAATTTTGTGGTTTATAAAATAAGCCTTGAATCTAAGAAATAAAGTTTATTTATTTATATGCGGTACAATAAAGGAACGCACATGAAGCAATTATTAAATTTTATGGTTAAAGAGGACCAAAACAGAACTATATCTTATGTTTAGATTCTACAATATTTTCAGCGCTTTACTTTCAAATTTTTACAAAATGTCGCAGAAAATTTTGTGTTGTTCATTCGTAAATCACAAGTTGCAGTTGATAAGAATACTGGTATACTTCACAAAATATACAGTCGTGTTAGAGTGTCTTGAGAAATTCTTGTGAAATTTTACTAAAATGCCTACCATCAAAAGTGTCGACTTTAAGGAAGAATTTCACCACTAAAGCACCTAAAAGGTATGAAAATTTCATGATGAATGATACAGATCTTTTCTTCATTTTTGTATTACAACTCTTGGAGGACCACATTTAGGTAATAGATAGGCAAATTTTAATTGTGAAGTTGGAGTATTTAATCCTTTATTTATTTATCATCGTTTCTTATGAGCAAGCTTAAAATACAACTACATAAATGTAACAAAAGAACCTGAGGTGAAAACACAAGATGGCACAGTACTTGCGAAACTGAAAAAGGTTCCTTATGAAATATTTCTTCTGCAATGAAGATTGACTTTTGATCCTGGTTGGTATATAACGTTGTTAGGAGTGCTTCTTTATGTTCTTTTTTGTACGATGACACAACATGCGTCTTAAATGTCTCTCAGTATCATTCAAATTTTAACACTGTCTTATGTATTTGAATGTAGTTCTTTGTGATCCTATAAAAGCTTGAGTAGGACATCAACATAATATGAAAGCTACGGAACTTTATTGTACAAGCAATTATTGATACAAAATCTACAGTATATACAGCTGAATTCCTTTAAAGTCGTTTCTTCAATTGTCTTAGACAAAAGGTAGAATGAGAAACAGCCTTCAGTCACTAGAATACAACTTTTATTGTATTACACAATGCATTTCGGACCCCATAGATCCATCTTCAGGTTTCTATGATATTTACATTTGGTTTTAAATTTTCCTTAAGCCAGATTCGTGCCTAGTAAATTTGTTCCTGCGCTGAAAAATGATTTCAAGTAAGTGTCGTGAACACGTTTTATTATGAGAGAATAGTCTAAATATGAAAACATTGTGGAAAGCTTACCAGAATTGACGAGATACTGAATAATTAGTTTCATATACATATTTATATTAATTATATTATCAATTCACTTTACTTTGAGTAAGCACATTAGAAGTTCGGCAATTTGATTATGGTGTGGTGTGTATTCGGAGTATCTAATTTTGATGACATGGTATCCATTGGTAACGACCGATATCCTCACCAACCTGACAGAGGTTTGTGTGATGTGTATCTGCCTGTGTGAACCTGTATAATGCCGTACACACTGTACAATATACACACAATAGCCGACACCATTTTTTCATATATATATATATATATATATATATATAAAATCCCTAAGGTGACGTAATTAAACAAAACTTCGTATTTCATTTAAACATAATAGCTCTTATAAGAATATATTGTATTTGTCCTAGACGAGAAAGTATCCGAATTCCGATTTGAATCGATTGGAAAATACGAGAAACTAGCGAAGCATCATGATAAAAAAAACGGTGTTGATGAAAACGTGGTTTCAAGAATTGACTGGAACTTACAAGCCAATGCGCATGCAACGTCCTCTCGTCATGGGGAGACGCCGTCGTATGATTGCTAACATTTCAAACTAAAAGCAACATTACGCTAAAAGTCAAGACCTGTGCAAATAATAACTCCACTACCTCGCTCGTAGGATTTGAAAGCATGCAGCGATGTATGGACCAAATTATAGAAGTCTCCACTGTGACGTGGAATAGCGCAGTGGGCTTTCTTTATTAGACTCCCAAATTTGGGTAGCAGCGGGAGAAGTAAAATTTGCCACCCGCCTTCGGGAATATTTAACTCTGTTTGCATACATCTGCGTTTAATCTTGTGCCTAATATAAACTGCTGAAGTATGTGCCGTGGAGCAGAGAGCTACCAGGGCTCTCCAGAAATTTAATGCCGGTGTTTCTAGCCTGGCGAGGAGTAACAATTGTGCATCCACGATCCATTTTCCCCAAGCGCCTCCGCACCTGCCAAGTTTAAACCATCAAGCTAAAGTATCCTCCTCCTTTAGTATACATAAATAAAAACAGAAAATACGCTTCACTTATGACAAAAGTGAATGCAAGAAAATTACATTGTACAGGTATTAAATGTTTAAGGAATACATATTTTCAGGCCGCTTCATTATGTGTCTGAGGTAGTAGCTTGCTTTCTTGCAGTAAATACATTATTTAAATTCATGACCATTTTTTGGGAAAATGTTTACACTATGTTGGTAAAAATCTTGAATTTATGTTTTACGTAATACAGTCTGTAACGAGATCTGAGTTATAAAATAGGAAATTGAGGTAAAATTCGTTGAAAATAATAACTAGTATGAACAATCTCTGACTTCGGTATTGTATCAACTTTACGGTATCCCAAAATTACTAGAATCTGAAAGAGCAGAATAAAAATTCTGGTGTAAGTGTGACGAATCGATTTGTGGTGGTCAGTTACGTTCAGGTATCAATTTTCGTATAAACGAAACACGTCCAACCTTTTTATTTGTAACACATATTAGAAACACATATTTTCAAACTATTAGCTGGAATTTTTAATTATTATTATTATCATTATTATCATCGTTGAGGACCATCTCCAGTTATTGGTTGAAATTTAGATGGTGTTGCACTTATCCTGGATTTGGCACGCATTTCCATCACATGGGGGTGGTGGAAAACATCTGTGTAAGTGTGTGCTTGTGAGTGTATTTTTGTGTGTAATTTTTTTTTTATCGCCCTTCGTGAGAAAAATTGTGTATTTGTTTCATTCGACAACGAAATTTTACCTTGACACATTAATTTGGGGGTACTTTTCCACACCCTGGAAAGAGTTTTATGGATATAAAAAAATTGTTTACTAGTGAGATTTTAATCAACTAGAAAATGTACCAGAGTCACCAAAACCGGCAGAGGTGGAGTGATCATGTGTAGTAAATGTGTGGCAAATGGATTGGTGGGATAATTAACGCCAAATTCTTTATTCCAGGATAGACGAAAGAACATCTAATATTTAATTTGTAGCGAAGTATTACTCTCATTTTGTTTCAGATTTTCCTGTTGTTACTTATAATTACCGGGCGCGAATTTTAAAAATGAAGGGACCAAGTGTGGTGGGTGAGCAGTATTGCTTTGGCTAACCATTCGGAGTACAAGGTTCAAGTCTCATCCGGCCATCCAGATTTTAGTTTTCCACGTTTTCTCAAATTCATTCCATGCGAATGTCGGGATGGTTCCTACAGCAGATCATGGCCGAATTTCCAGTCCCTTGACCCCAGTCCTTTGCCGCGTCTAAAAACCTCGACGTCAACGAGGCGTAAAACCATAAGAAAAAAAATAAAATGAAGATAGTGGAACATCCTCCGTAAATTGGATAATCGTGTTGAAAGAATTGTGTTTTTATTTTTCCGTATTGGAAACATTTTGAAAATTGTTTCGTTGATATTGAACAGCGATATTTGCAGTTTACAGTCCCAACTTTGTGGTGTTATCCATCGTCGGAAAATGTTTCTCAACAGATAAATACAAGTTTTAGATTTTAGTCCAATATAAAATATTGCAAGTTTATTAAAATCGAAGCTGGACACTTGGCGAACGTTTCTTTGATCCTGCAATACTAAATGTTACCTGTTTTTCTCTATGGTCAGGAAAGTTTGAATCTGGATGCTAAAAGTGAAAGGAGAGTTGCATTTAACCTGTCGTATGTTGGGATCTTACTGGACATAAGCATCTCACACAATTATGTTCTTTACCGTACGCACGATAAAATTAAATATTGGTTATTATGAAAAAAATGAAGACTTAGTATCTATGACATACAAGACAGTAAAGATAAAGACTGTTGCGCCTTATCTTTAGAAGGAAAAAGTATAAGGAATACGATCAGTTAAGACTGGAAAAAAATTAAGTCTGAGAGACGTGCACAAGTGATCAACTGCATGATAGTAGATATTTTACGTTTTGCTGCTTAAAGAACCGCCTCCCACAAATTGAGTCCCAAAAATAATAACATAATCTGCTGTGTATATTATGGCACCATGGCTTCCGCAATCTAGGACACACAGTTCCTAGGTTAGTTTTCGATGGCAGAAGTTTCTAACAATGTCACTCTACCAATGAGTTTCAAAAAAGCTTTATGTTTGTAACGTATATTTTATTTTAGAACACATCTGATGCGAGAGGAAAACGACACGCCTCACGCTAACGTTACAATTAATACTCTTCCCACAGAGCTATAATGGAATGGAATGGAGGAGCAGGATTTTTTAAAAAGACCCTGAAGCATCCTTTGAAACAAATTTCTTTGCATTTAAAATCAGAAATTTAGATGCATATTTCTTTGATGACTCAATTACCATATAAGGGTTTGTTAACTCGCCTCAAACATTATTTAATTTGTATGTTTAAGACTGCGATTCTAAATGCGAGGCGAAACCATGATCATTCCCTTTCCAAGTTAAAAGAAAGTAAAATAAATTGATGGAATTGAAAGTAACTCGCTTACTAACATATTACCCAATGAACAAAGTGTATGTCCACAAATCTGTTTCGTTCTCCAGTGACTGATGAGTAGGGATCTGATTACATATGCATTTGCATATTAGGCCATTTTCACTGGTTGTTGCATATTTTGCCTAAAACCTAGTGATGATAGATAGTTTCGCTATATTTACAATATTTTTCGGTAGTGTACCTAGTTAACGAATAAAATCTTTCGTTGTAGCCGGCAAAACCTACTAGCAGTACAGCTCTCAGTCTACGATGACTCACTGAAGAACTACGATCCACGCTTGGGAATGTGAATAAACTGATTTCATCAATAAAGAAAGCGTTTCTTAAGGCACGTTCTCGTAATAATGGGAAAAAAATGCCAAATGTGCCTTTATCTCCGGAACTCGATGGGCGACGTGGGTTGAAGCTGTTTTGCAGTGAACATTTCGAGGCCATTAAAGGTGTAGTAAACGACTTTGATAGTGGAGAAGCTATGACAGTTTGTCAGTACAAGAAAGGATTTAACAATTCTAGTTTTAATACCATAGCTGTGATTAACATTCGTTTTTCCCACATACCTTCGAGTATTAAAAAGCTTGAAACTCAAGGTTTGACGTTGACCGAATCTATTCAGTGAATGAATAAAATCCGCATTGCCAGAGGTATTCCTGAGTAAACTTAAAGTGAATTTTGAAGATATTTTGAATAATAACCCAGGTTTTGAACCCTTGCGTGAAAATGGTAGTTTTAGTAATGGGATGGATGAACAGAAACAACCATTGCTAACACAGCACCCAATTTAAAATACTGCCTAGTTACATCAGTGAATGTGGAACGGTCCATATCCACTTAGAAAAATACTTTGAGAGATCGAAGAAATAATATTACTATTGAATATTTTACAAAAGTATAAACAATGTTAAATAATTGTTAATTATGTAATTTATAAATGTTATTCAACTAATTACTAATTATTTCTGATTTTAAAATAAAACATCTAAAAATTACTGTTTTTATATTAAATAATGTTGCATATTTTAACAATTTTTAACATTTTTCATGTATATTGTAAGCATTTTTCATGCATATATCTAGCTCGCATATAATCCGGTCTCTACTGATGAGATACTAACTGGCATGTTATGTTATGATACTCCGATACTTGAAATTAACGATGTTGGCTCGTTCGCAAACCACAACGTCAGTAATCTCCGGGTGTGAAGATCAGGTCTCCTAATTAATGTAGCTGCGGTAGCACGCAGTTTCGTGGCACGGAATTCCAAGATCCGACACCTCAACCGAAGCGTGCACCAACTTCGGGCTGCCGGTAGCGACGTTCGCTTGCGTACTGTTGTTATTTGGTTCGTTAAGTCCGCTTGGATAAGCAGTACAACCACAGTCTGCCATGGATGGCAGATTTAATCTAATAATACTTGATGATTATATGAGTAATACAGTAATAAAATATTAAATCAGTGACATGTTGCACATAATAATAAAAATGATGCAATTCTAGAAACAGTATAGCATAAATCATGTATAAAATAACTAGATACTCACAAAATTTTAATAATGACTGTTTACCTTATATTTGATTACTTAAAAAAAAGCAGTAGTCTACAACCCGAAGATTGGTTGGATCCTCCCGAAGGAGGCATACTAAGTAAGCCATTGCGTCAGAGCTAGGACGGCCAGTTCTTTTCCTCTGGGACCTACAGTTTAACGTGGAATCCGAAACACCGAACGACCTGGCATAGCTCATTTGATCAAACAAAACTCTTAAAAATTCCTGTACCCCCCGGGATTGGAGCAGCGAACTTTTGTAAAAAAAAAGCACCTTAACCACTGAGCTATTTGATTACTTATAAATGTCAAAATGTATAAAAGATGAAGTATCAGGCAATATATGATCGTGAAGAAATAATATAATAAAACATATAAATAATAACACAATATTAAATAACAAGTAATGCTGTCCTAGAAACCGAATAACGTAATAAATAAATAAAATTATCTTGCTAGATACATAAAATAATATAATAATGAATCTTGACAGTATATTTGATTATTTACAAATGCTTAAATCTGAGCAAGATGAAGCAATCGAATTTCTATAATCGTGAGACGGAAAAGTAAATATTTCTAATCATCTTTGACACATCACACTTCGTACTAGCTTTAATTGTGTTCGGCATGAGGGATAAAGACATTGTTGCTATGAATTTATCTTAAATTTGTTTGTCAATGCTGCTCTAAATTTATTTTGTCTTTCAGATTGCAAAACAGAACTGATTTAAGAAACAATAACCTAATTACAAAAGTGTTAAAACTCACTGGTGAAAACATACATGCAACCTTATCAGTTTCTAATAATAATGTTCTCTGATATGATTAAATACTCTAAAAGAATTATAAATTAAAGAAATTGACTTTTTTTCAGTTGAGAGTAACAGTTATTTTTAGAGATGAAGTGTTATGAATGATTTTTTTTTTTTTTTTTGCTATTATTCAATTTAGTCTAGTATTCAGTTTTTTTTTTTATTTTTTAATTGCAGAATAATTTTTACCACAGCATACACAGTTGGGGGGGGGGGAAATTACCGGTCTAACATATCTCGCGTAATGGTGATGAGCATCCCATTCAACAAGGCAACAATGGTCTCTAACATGTCAGAAGTGTTGACAACGTACACATTACTGAAGGGAACTAAAGTTTGTTTTTTCCTAAATTCAATTTGCATTTTATAATGAAGAATTTTGAACAAGCAGAATATGAATCTAATTTTTCGTTTTGTTGGAAGCCAATGATAACAAGTGGTATGGGTGATGTGTCTTAGTAGCCTAACAACTTAACTGGCTGGTAACTGGAAACATTGATTTCTACTACATTCTTTGAATATGGAACGTTTCGCAAGACAAAAAAACTGAAGTTATTTATCGAAGGGAGGGCGTTGGAAGGGTTATGTGCATTATATAAAATTCATTTTGTTTGGATGAACATTACGTTCTACATTCTTGAGAGGGAATGTTATTTAAGTCTGCTACTAGAATCTGGTAACTTTTTACGCTGTGAAACAACGTGAAAAAGCTCTTCCTTTCCTGGCACTTTTTCCATTTCGTTCGAAGAGAAACTATTATGAATGAGCACAGGAAATGAGTATCTACCAAAAATATTGTTTGCATATTAGCTTGTTGATGTTATGGATCATCAAGTCTCTTTTTTGTAACCGCCGTTTCATATATGTGTTGCAGTGCTGCCAATTTATCATTTTATTGCTAAATTTAGCGTATTTTCAAGTGACTTCAATTTAGCATACAGCATATTTTTTAAAATTTGTTCCTGATAAGTCAAAGATTTTCTTGGAGTGATAAAATTTTAGAATTTTTCATTTATTTGTTAGAATAATATACCACAACGAATTGTTAATTATTGTTAATTTTAAGTTGATTCTTTTATACATTTTACAAGCGTAAAGCAAACATTTCCATAAAGCGATTTAATAAAAAAAAAGTTTTTAACAAATTTAAATACTTCAGTTGTTATAAAACATTAATAATGTAATGTTTATTCTTATTTTTAACTAAAATATACCTGTATATTTAATATTTGTTTCAGATAATTTTCAAGAAAAATTTACGTATCACGATATATCTATTACCGTTGGAGCTAACTTATATTTTCTGCTCTTTTCATTGCGTGATAGTCTACATAGACAAGTTTGGTTTTCCTGGTAGAGTCGATTTCTGATTGAGTTGTTTTTCGGTAGTGTTGAAAAATGGTAAAGTTAATTTAAGTTAGATTTTTATTTTGGTAAAGATGTTTGGGGGTATATAATTATTTTAGTAATGTTTTATTTTAGTAAGTTTAAGATTTATTTGAAGTACTAATGATAGACTTATGACTGATAGGGAGTAAAAGTGGTAGACATATTAATGGTAGATATTGTGTCTGGCAGAGATTCCCGTGGTAAAGATGTATATGGTGGAATTTTCATGCGGTACGATTCGTAAATGATAGAGATGTTACTAGGTAGAAATAACATTTGATAGAATTGTTTATTGGTATAGTTATTTTTTGGTAGGATTTCATTTTAATAGAACTGTTGAGTGGTAGTGATGTTTGTGATAGACATGTTAGCGGTAGAATTTATTTTGGGTAGAGATTTTTCTGGTAGGCATGTTAATGTGCCTTTTAATTTTGTTGGCTCTTTTTCAGCAGTTTCCGAAAACTTTAGCATATTTGAGGCATTTTATAAACATAGAGTGGGCATAAAATATCTTTATAGTTGGCAGCACTGGTGTGCAGAGATCCCTAAGTACAGTATTCGTTTGACATCTGTGATGATGGAGACGAATACTGAATTGCGAATGGCTGTTGGATTTGGGATGACGTCCATAGCTGCTACTGCGTACTGCTGCTGTGAAAAATGCTCTTGTTGAAACCGTAGCAGCAGGTGCTCTTGATTCTTGTGATGAAGCTGTTCCTTTGAATGCTGTTGGATAAGCTGCTGTGAAAGCTGCCGAAGTTACTGTTAATGCGGAAATTGCTGTTCATGATGAGGCTTTTGCTGCTCCTTATCTTGAATTAGATCCATATACGACTTCTGCTTTTGGAGGTCCTGTTTTTGTATATGTGGCTGCTGTTTATCGTAGTCCTTGCCTTGGCATATTGTTGTGTATCGTCTTGGTAATGTTAATGACGAATCTGGTTGAATGCAATTACTTGAGTAGACCGTTTTTACGTGATTAAGAAAAAGAAACCGAAGAAGAAGGGAGGTACTCTTCCCTTATTACCATTATTTGTCCGCTTGTCAGCTGCCGGTGCTCTGGCAGGGTGTATGGCAAATTTGTCAAAGCTGTCAGAGCGGGTACTTACGTGCTACGAGAAACATCACTAAAGATTTCCTTTTAATACTTGGGATTGAAAAATATCTGAATACTCTTTCTGTTACTAATACTTATACGGTAAATCCGAGAGGGCGGAACAACATTCGTAGTACGTTTCAGGACAGCATATTTTGTTGTTTTCTCAAATTAAGCTACGTCCTTTGGTGAAGAGGGTTCGGAGCGATGTTACACATTTTGACGTAACAGTGAAAAAGGATCGCGATAGAATTTAATCTCCCTCGATAATGAAGGACACTTTCTTTGCACTCGTCGAAAGAAAATCGGTAATTTAGTTCGCATACACCCAAAGACATTAGGAAAACTGATAAGACATGAGTCTCAAGATACAGGTCAGAATATTACCATCGTCATAAGAAGGCTACATTCGAAATAAAGTGACTACCATCACTACAGCTTAGAATGCCCATTTGCACTTGTATGCCTGTTAGAAAAGATTTGGGATTCATGTAACTAACAATTTCTAAATATCGTCTGTTCAAATATCTTTAAATCGTAATGAATGGTGGATCGCGAATATGGAATTCCTTTTTTGTTTTGCTTATGGCTTTACGCCTCTTTGACGTCGAGATCATTAGAGGAGGGAAAAGAGGCAAGGAACGGGAAGGAATTCAGCCACGGCCTTTTGGTGGAAGCATCCCGGTATTCGCCTGAATTGATTTGGGGAAGCCATGGAAAACCCGGATCTGGATGCCCGGACGGGGATTCGAATCTGCGTGTTCCTAAATGTGAGGACAGAACGTTAACCGCTCACCCCCCACGCTGGAAATAGAATTCCAATTGCTAAACCATCTCTCAAGTGTAACAAACGTGTTTAAAAACGACGAAGAATAGCAACGGAAACCAATTGTTTTAGTTATTATTTTTAAAAGATGTTATATCATCCATTATGCCCACATTATTGTAATTGCAGTTTTTTAAATTCTCATGTAGCGTTTCAAGGTGAAAACCAATTTGCCTTTTTACTTCCTCTTTATGAAAGGTTGTTTCCTTGAGCTACACAACAAAAAATAGTTACTTACTTCATTCATAGGAAATGAATCTACAGTACATTGCACCTATCTTTATTTTACTTCGACTACGTGGCCCTTATATCTCGCAGTCTATATTTGTTTGAGTTTAAGTGCTGTCTTGCCGCTGTCAGTTGCTATGAGGTATACGTCGCATCGGAAAGTAATAAATTTCATATCACGTGAGCTTGAGTTAGAGGATAAACGTGAATAGGGAATTTACGTACAACGTACGAGTCCAGCGATGTTTATTTGAATTAAATTTGTCTTATTTTTTTCTGACGGGGAGATTTTAACAACTGGACACTGGCCCAAGTAAGTCCTGGGAACTACAAAGCCCATGATTTAATTTGTCATTCTTGCGTGTCTTTACGTACGTCATAAGAGAGGATCATAGCAGAGAATTCTGCTTGTTTTGTGATAACTGTTTTTCCAATAAGTAAAAGTGGTTGTAAGTATACCTGAAACAAAAAAATTTAAGTTTAATTTTTTGCTTCAAATGGAAACTTGGCAGAAACGTGAGAATTTTCCGGTTTTGTTAAGTATGATACGTATTTCACTGTGCAGCAAACTTTTACAACACAATCAGAAATTTACAGAAGTTGAACTAATTTCTGGTAATAAACGACCATGCTTTATTAAACACATTCGCTCTCAACATGCGAATTACACTCTGAGAATAATAAGTATATCCGGTTATATGAAGCTGCAGATATCTTGAACAATAAAATTGATTAATTAATTAATTAAAAGTTCCTAGTCTTATTGAATGGGCGGTCCACTGAGGAGAGATCAGTAAAAGCTAAGAGTACATTGCGTCATTCAGCAAGAGAATGCCGCTACGTATGGCGCTTAATTACTACCAATCAAGACGAGAGCCAATAGGCGCAATAGCTTGAGTCATTAACCTGACGATTGGTTAACATTGGACTAAGATTCAACTTGTGTAGCGAGTAAATCTTGTTCGATGAATTTATTTTTCGTTCTTTAATGCAACGGACGTGGAAAAAGTATCGACAATTTTTGGTATCGAGTACTTTTCTTTTGATACTAATACGTTTGTACACCTTACTTTTAATACGATGTTTTTACTCATAACAGTACTTTATGCCAGATATCGATACCAAAATTACGGTGGAAAAATTAGTGGCAGTACAACAAAAGCACTCAAAGAAAAAGTTAAAATATAATCCAACAGATATAGTTGTATGATGGATGGCTCTCAAGAAAAGAATAGGTACATCTCAAGACCACAATCGAGATGTCTTTCAATATAGCACTGCCGTTTTTAGAACTTGAGAACTTTATGAGTACGTAGTTTTGACATTTCTCTAGTTTTTATTTTATAAAGAAAGGAAGGAGTCTCAAACTCTCGACTCTGAAACTTAGGCATTAGGTTACATTACCTTCGGTTATCAGTATTCATGATTTATATGGAGTATGCATTAAGAACGAATTCGAATACATCGAAGATAAAATTTAATCGGAATGTCCTGCTTGCTAGCTCCTAGATTAAAAAATATTCACTTCCACGATGTCACAGCTTGAGCCAGGGCAATATTTACTATAAGATGCATAGCAGTAGTAAACACTAATGTCACCTTCTACAGTGATTCACGTAGTAGTTCTTCTATTGACACAATGTCTGCGTACGATTTTTGGAGCCATCACAAGCCCTTAGTACATAAAAAACCAAATATCAAAAGTCGAATATCGGCTCGTCTCTACAGTTTACTTTGGCTTGTGAAAAGGATGAAATGAGCCTTTATATGCCAACACCAATGTCACCATTGTCGACTAACCCTTTGGTGCAATCGGAAGAAATGAAAGTAGTATTCCCTTACTCGTATTAATTAGCCCATGAATTCTTGACAGCTCCAGTAACATCAGGTCTCACCAAAAGTGTATTTTCAAATGCAGACATTACAATTTCAAAGAGAAGAAACAAATTATTATAGAAACGATTGGATTTTTTTTTTTTTTTTTTTTTTTTTTTTTTTTTTTTTTAATAAAACTGAACAGAGAAAGAGCGGAAAGTGTAAGAGTATTATAAGAACTATAAGTTTTAGCTTCTTAATTCCACAGTTTAATGAGTCATGGAAATTGCTGTTGATCTGATTTATAACTAAAAAAATTTTTTTATCTGGTTAAGTTTAACCACGTTTTTGTTTATTTAAATTATAATAAAAATTTTCACATCTTAGGAGTACAAAAAGGAACATAATTTACTATTGAAAATTTCATCATCATAAAAGTAATGGCCAATTCAGCTACAAAAAGATTAAAAAGGGAAAATTTGAATTTAAAGCATTCGTGCAAGCAAGCTTTTAACATTAAAATAAAATAAAATCTCAATCCCAATGAATGATTTGAAAATCATGTTATCGGTACTTTCATTTCGATACCTCAAGGTATCGATAGTTTTATTCGATACCGTGTCCCTAAATCTTTCCTGTATTGTTGTATAAGTACTTACTTCTCTGATTCATCTGCAACCTGTTGTGGTACTTAAGAGTCAAGATTCTATTATACCAGTAGTTTCAGAAGTCTGATAATGCATTAATCCAGACTTCTGAAACAACAGGTACAGTACAATCTTCACTCAAAAAATACCACGACATGTTGCTGATGGATCAGATAAATAAGACAGAATTTGAAGGAAATTGTCCTTGCACCAGAAGACACCATACGCAAGATAGAATTTTACAAGAAAATTAAGGACATACCCCGCTTCCCACTCACAAGAAAGAAACACGCGACAAAAATGTTGTTAACACAAGAAAGGACACGAAAATCAGAACATATTAACAACTATTAGGAAGACCGAAAGGTTCGAACAGTTTCTTCGAAGAGACTTAAATAATGGACTGACTAAAGTGGACTATGTGATCATAGAAGAATAATACTAATCAGTCCACTGAATTTCTAGCACTGGATCAACACCACCTGTATTCTAGATGGTGTGGGCTGGATCCGATTATTAGTGATGGCAATTTGTGTAGATGCCTAGATGCCTAAGCAGCCTACAACACGAGAGAAATGAATTTCATGTTTTAACGTCTACTTGAAAGAACCAGGAGAAAATTTTTCAATTTATTGAAAATAATATTATTACTAATATATTTTTCTCGGGCTTCCAGCCGTGTTAAGATGTCATATTTGCGGGACGTTTCGAAGGCGTCCATCTCTGCCTTCATTCTCAACCAAATGTCAATGTTTAACTGTTTGTTTATTCAGCCGCTGCTACGGAAACGGTGGAAGACACAAAACCAACACAATGCGATTACGTCATTTGCTCTTCTGCTCGTTACCGGCGCGAAACTGTTTCAGCATTTTAATCGCCGGGTTCCAGGCCGCACTGAGTTGATAACCAGTGTTTCGGTTGACTAATCGATGCATTGTGCAGCGATGTGTAGAGCACGCCAGAAATGTTCGTCTTGGGCAAGAAGAAATATCTGCGGTGGCCGAACATAGTGTGCAAGAGGGTCACACTTTTGAATTTGAAAAAACAACCATTTTAGCCCGGGTCAAAGATTTTTGGGCCAGCGTTATTACAGAGGCTGTAGAAGTAAGATTAACTGATTTATTAGTCAACCGGGACACTGGTTATCAACTCAGTGCGGCCTGGAACCCGGCGGTTAAAATGTTGAAACAGTTTCGCGCCGGTAACGAGCAGAAGAGCGGATGACGTAATCGTGTTGTGTTTGTTTTTGTCTTCCACCGTTTCCGTAGCAGCGGCTGAATAAACAAACAGTTAAACATTGACATTTGGTTGAGAATGAAGGCAGAGATGGACCCCTTCGAAACGTCCCGCAAATATGACATCTTAACACGGCTGGAAGCCCGAGAAAAATATATTAATATTCAACGCCGTGAAAAATTACGATCCAATATTATTACTATCTGACATGGTATCAGTAGAAAGACAAGAAGCTGCAAACAAGGAAATTTAATATACACAACTTCTTGTTACTTGTGTATCTGTTTTCTACTCCCCAGTGATAGAGTATGCTGAAAACAGCCATCTTCTGTAATAGCGGTTTCTTCTCTTAGACCGAGCGTGGTGGGTGAGTGGTTAACGCTCTGGCCTCGCATTCGGGAGGACGGCGGTTCGAATCGACGTCCGGGCATCCAGATTTGGGTTTTCCATGGTTTCCCCAAATCACTCCAGGCGAATGGCGCGATGTTTCCTTCAAAAGGCCCTGGCCGAATTCCTTCCCGTTCCTTGTCCCCAGTCCCATCCTGCCTCTAATGAACTCCACGTCGACGAGGCGAAAATCCATAAGTAAAAGGAAGTCTTTTTTTAGTTTATAAGGGTTGTTTTGTAAATGAGATCATCCATTCACAATACAAAATTACAAATATGCTTTTTCATAACTTGATTTCTTGAAATAATTTAAGCATCTACACTTGACACTTGTGAATTAAGATAAATCTTGTTCTAATTTTTTTTTCCTTCTCCATAGAAAATCGGATAGTTCTAAACGAATCTGCTGTGACGTAGAGATCGGTATAGGAAATTCTGTTGATTTCGAATGTATGATTTTCGTAATTTCATACAACCATACCGTATTTTTCCTCTCTCCCGGGTCTAATGACCTTGCTTGCGACCTGCCGTCATGTGTAATGGAAAAAAAAAATGTGTGACAGCACTAAGTTAGTATTAGATTTGTTTCTGGGATTATAAGTCAACGAAACATCTAGCTGAACACTGTCTGTGTCACTCATATAGAAATTGCTGTGGTTACTTGTCTTCAAGGCATTATATATGTGTCTTAAAAGATAATTTTATTTCTATATAAAAACTATTACTTGTTTAAAGTTTCAGAAAAATCTGAAACAGTGTCCCATATCTACACCAGAAACTTTGAAGCAAGCAGTGGTGTGTGTTTTTTTTTCGTAAGGTCGTAGTAATATGAGTTGTTCAACTATTCCACATACAATTATTAGGTATATACATCACGCACAATTTTCTTTTAAATCATGTAATAATTTTTCGTAGCTCTTTCAGTTTTTTATGGAACTTTCTGCAGCGAATCGAAATGTTCAGTTCCAACAAAATCGACAAGTAATTAAGTGCAACGTATGGTGAGTATGTGAGTTTGTAAGTGGCAGAGTCATTTGTGGAATTGAAAAGCCAGGGCGCACTCTGTTAAAACGAAAATTAGATCCTTTTTGACACAGCACATGGTCGCCGGGCGCAGCGGTGTAGTTAGTTTTATGGATTAACAGTCTGTGGCAGAGAAGAACAAAATTCATTTTCGAACGCAATTCAAAGTTCATACCCGCAAAAGCCTGGTTATCGGTATTAAACAACTAAACATTTTTATACTGCATGAACAACCAGGTAAATTATATTGCGAGAGTATTTAAAAATTAGGCTCCGTTATTAAACGTCATAAACCGAGTTGCTGTCCAGTTTTAGTTGAGACTATATCAGACAACGGAAAATTAATGAGATTTCGAGGAACTAATGCGGGAAAATATTTTGTTTTTATCAGTCGTGCATTTGCCTACACATATTGAAATATGTAGCGTATCAGGGTAAATTTGGCGGAACATACGACGTCTCTTAAATAGAAGTGAACCTTGGGTTTGCGGAAGATGGAAAGGATGGGGTAAGAGTGATACAATGTGAGGAACCTGATATTAAGGGATATTTAGAGGATTCTCGCAGACAAGAGATATGATCGAGCTACTCATGGTGCAAATTCATGCAAAAGATCTGAGTTCACATAGGCGAGCGAGGGGCATACTGTAACAAACTTCAGGAAACTGTATGTATTACGACATCTATCAGGTATTTTATACTTATACGATTTCTTTTATAGATAAATCAGTCGTTCAAAATTATTTAAAAGCATGCCTTTATCTAACAACAATTTTATTAAAAATTTGCCCCTTCCTTCCGGCTAATAATATTACCAATGAGAAAGGTAGTAAAAATAACAATAGTCCTAAATATATTATTAAATATAACATTATTAAATGTAATTAAAATATAGCTACCTTTTTATATCTTTCTACGTGGTTCTTTTATTAAACTATCAACATTTAGTTTAAAAAAAAAATCAAATCTTTTTCCATCAAAAAGAAGAAATTATAAAACTAACTTAATATTTACTGCATTAATAGAAATTTCAGCATATTCTAAATCTAATATGAACTCTGTCGTCAATAACTAACATCAAATTAAACAGCGATTTATGAGTTTACTTAGCCCGATAACCTTATACCCCTGTTTCATCATTGTTCCAGATTTGGGAAGCATTAAATTTATGTTTCTGAGGCAGGGATTCGAACCAAGTACCTTTAGATGACATTATCTCTAAGACACCAGACCGCTTATTAAGCGTAAAAAAATACCAAATTTACTATGTTTCTGATAATTATCGGGAATTTTTGCCAAAAATGCGACATCAGTTCCAAATTTCTCACTACTCGTACAAAATGTACGACCAGAAATAAAAGAAATTTGCACAATTGAATAGGCCGAAACAGTATTAAACCATAAATACTTTCTTCACAGCCACCGTAATAAATAAGTCTTATGGGGAGTGAAAAACGATATGCGATCTATACCATTCAAGTACCCGATCGGAAACGTTTTTCCATCTCCTGTAGTGTACCAGGATTCTTGGCACGCCCTATATTATTTTTAATTATGAATAATTACTGAATGAAAAAGGTGTTCGAAATAATTCTGCATGCGTAAATAAACTAACAATTGCCATAATCTGACTATTTTATTGACAAATCAACATGACCAACAGACATGAGGTGTATTTATTTTTAAAACATCATAAACAATCGAAATTTGTAAAACAACACACCTGCCCTACATAAGCTGTCATTATGTTATGAAAGAAAATGTTTTGTGACAACACTGAAATATTTTAATGTATCAGAACATAATTTTACATGATTACTAACAAGCGCATTAAGAAAATGGCAAGGACACGAAATGGTTATATCCTTTTCTAAAGTTCATATTAATTTGCAGCCTTCAACTTAATTTTTGGGTTCAATAAATGCACGCGACTTCACTCAAATCGTTATTGAGCTGAGATTTATCGGGTGAATTTCTTCACTCAGGGTCTTAGTTGGGTTATTCGAGAAGCAAGTATCAGTGCAAACAATTTACTTAGACGTCATCTTTACCGTAATGATGTCCGTTGCAGTCTTCATAACACCTTACACTGTAAGCCGTTCACAGACAGGGCCACGTCTCAACACCTCTCAGTATTTTAACAGATAAATTACGCCAAAGCAATTGAATTTTTTGTATTTATTGATCTCCTTTATTTGTTAATATTATCAGCAATTGAGGAAAATGATACACAACATCCAGATATCTCTCAGTATAGACGTCAACGTCTAAGTAAATATCACAGTTTGATCTTCACCATTCCAAACTTAAAGTTTGGCAGCTTCTATCAATCCCCAGCTTGCAAGTCAACCAGTCTACTCGACCGTTCGAAACATAAGACCCCTTTCATCACCTCCGCAGAATCCTTCCTCCCTTCCTCGAGGCTCGTCCACCGTTCTTTTCCGCCAATCCCAGCTCGATCTCATTTGTAGCTCTCTTGATTGGCTCCAACATGCGGACAAAATTATTTTAAATAGTAACTTATACTCTAAACAATTTCCTTAATGGCTAAAGATTCACACTTTTCAGGCATGCGAAACTTTTCCAGCTTTGCAGGCCAGAGATTGGTTGGCTGCAATGTGGACCTTCGTTTATTTTCGCCAGAACACGATTCGGACTATGGTTTTGACATCGGGTGCGGCAATGTGGAAATTCCACGCATCCTGTTAAAATCACTGTGCCTATTTTCCCACGGGGTTGGGGTCTCTGTCGGATCTTATCTTGAGTAGCCAGACTGTCATCGCTAAAAGCTTTAGGCGACTACATGCTGTTCCTAGTGGTGGTGTCCTATTAATTGACAAGTGAGTGGTCTGTCACCTCATCCCACTGTTCGAACAAAGATTCCACACGAATGGAATCCTACAATTCTGCCTTTCTGCCGTACGAGCGGTTTCTGCCAACTCGCTGTACGTATCTGGCATCCAAATATCGAATAACACTATCCCAGATGTTCATAGCCTTTGCGGGATTTGTTCCTTTTTTAAACAATTTAATCAGTGATTAAATGTTATGTGAAGATTATCATTACACTCCTAGTGATGAATCACTCGAGGGATTTCTGTGGTACAGCAAGTGACACAGAAATGGAAAATTTGTTAGTTTATTATATTTCGTAGCCCCGACGAGAGTGAGAGACAAGCGGAAACACGGGAATACACTGATCACCCAGAACAAATAACCACCTACTCAATAGCCGGTGTGTCTGCATTTAGCACGGATAACAGAGGCGACGCGTTTTGGCATGGAAGCAATGAGGCCTTGGTAGGTCGCTGGACGGAGTTGGCACTACATCCAACCTAATTCCCGTAAATTCCGGGGAGGGGAGTGATGAGCTCTGGCGTCACGTTCATCCCAGATGTAATCGTTCGGGTTCAGATCTGGCGAGTTGGAGGTTCAGCACACCTATTACAATTCGCCACTGTGTTCCTCGAACCACTCCATCACAATCCTGGTCTGGTGACATGGCGCATTACCTTGTTGAAAAATGCCACTGCCGTTTGGAAACATTGTCGTCATGAAGGGGTGTACGTGGTCTCCAACCAGTGTATGATACTTATTGGCCGTCATGGTACCTTGCACGAGCTCCAGTGGACCTATGGATACCCACGTGATTGTTACCTAGTGTATAACTGAGTCGCCGCCAGCTTGTATCCGTCCAGTAGTACAAGTGTCAAGAAGCTGTTCCCTTGGAAAACGATTGATTCGTACCCTCCCATCGGCATGATGAAGAAGTTATCGGGATTTATCAGATTATGCAACGCTTTGCCACTGCGCCAACGTCCATTGACGATGGTCACGTGCCCATTTCAATCGTAGTAGCCGATATCGTGGTGCTAACATTGACTCATGCATGGGTTGTCGGCTGCGGAGGCCCATCGTTAGGAGTGTTCGGTCCACTGTGCACTGTGTGTTCAGACACACTTGTAGTCTGCCCAGCATTAAAGTCTGATGTTAGTTCCGTAACAGTTCACTGCATGTCCTGCTTGACCAGTCTGCCCAGTCTACGAGGTACGACATGTGTAATGAGGGGTGGCCGCCCAACCCCTCAACGTTTGGACGTGGTTTCAGCTTGTTTTCTTCACTTGTTGAAAACACTCACCACATCCGACAGGTCGTGAAGTTTCCGGAATGATCGTGCCATCACAATCTGCCCTCGGTCAAACTGAGATAGATCGCGTGTCTTCCCCATTCTAAAAACGGTTAGCACGCTCACTGACACTACATGTACCGTGCGTGTGTCTGACTAGCAGTCATTCCTCCTCAAGTGACGCTGCTATCGCCTGGACGGGTTTTTATTGATGGTAGGTAAGGGTTTATAATGTTCTGGTTGATCAGTGTAGGTACTAGACGTTTCTTAGTAACGGATTTGGACATATTTACGACATATGTACCTTTCCCAATGTTTGACCGGTAAAGCTCGAGCCTGCCATTAGGTAGGATATGAGTTCAAATACTCGTCCAGCCATCCACATTTCGGTGTTCCATGTTTTCCCGAAATCACACCAGGTGATTAACTACTTGGTTCCATCAAAAGGCAATGGCCGATGTCGTTCCCGTTCCTTGTCCCCAGATCTTTTCCGCCTCTAATGACCACGACGTTGAAGAGCTGTAAAGCCATGAGAAAAACGATGGCTGTGGTTGACTTTGGCTTAGAAGAGACCTAAAATCACATGAAGCAACTAACTTGAGCGGCTTTGAAGGTTTCGTAGGAAACATCAATCCTCCACAGGAACAACAAGCCAAGCGTTGCATTGCTATATGCTATAACATGCAGAGTGCTAGTACTGTAGTTGTAGCCGTGTTAAAGCTTAATAGTTTGTGGTGTAACCCCAAGATTGTCAGCAGTGAAAGGAGTGTTTAATGAGTCGCGCAAATAGACATCATACATGGCCTCAATTAAACAGCCATGTAAATATTTCATTGTTCCATTGCCGTCGACCAAGAGGATGCCGGATCGAGCCCTGATTGGTTCGCCCACCCCTTCTCTCTGCGTGGACGACGGAAAAACATTGAGAGAGCCACACAAGCAACATTCGATGCCAGACTCTCACCGGGTTTTTTTTTTTTTTTTTTGACATGTGTTTAATAAAGTGGAATAATAAAGTAAATAAAGCCTTGAGCTTTTGTTTCGTTAACTATAATAAATTAGCTTTTTGTGTTCTCCCTAGAAACATTATCCCACAGAATAATATTATTTTCCCACAGCAAAATAGAAAACATTTCAAGTTTCACCCGCCAGACTGATGGTTTATGCATGATCATCTCGACAAGATTCGGGATTCTACTGCGTACATATGCAGAAAACGAAAAGCAAATAATTTTTTAGCTTTATGAAGTCTAAATTTAATTCCGACATCCCGTTTTCCTCGTCTTCAGTTCTTAGCATACGTGCATATTTCTCAATCTTATTGGAGATGTATGTGGACTGTCTTTACAATATGTATAATACTTTTCGCATCACAAACCATGTTGTTTGTTATGCATAACTAAAATTCCAAGTTAATTTATATGACCGATTTATCTGAAGATGTCTTTATCTAAAAAAAATTAAGCTGATGCTCCTGTTGCATGATTAATTAAATATGAAGTAACAGTCCGTAAGGAGTTGAAAAATTTAATATTTTTAATTTTCGGCACTCTGGGTGACTGGTATGTTAATCACTGTCTGGCTTAATTTCACTGGATACAACTTTATTGTGTACTCTGTGAATTTATAACGTTTGCAAATCTTATCTCTAAGTCTAAGTTAGTAAAGCGACTAAAGGTGTTATTGACTTTGGCATCATTGAATTAATATCTTCTTAGAAACTAGAACAAGAACTAAAGATCCTAGTTTATTTGCAATTTTAAGGAATCCACTTCCAAAACGTGGTTAATTTTTTTCTTAAAAGAATTCACGCACTCAGCAATTGCTGAAGTTTGCTGCAGTAAAGGATAAATTCCTCAAAGTTACTTTATATTAATAAGTATTAACCCTGTGCTATAAATAATAATACGTCTTGTATTATTCGTCATGGGAATGATCGATCATCTGCCGTTTTATCTGCTCGCCGACTGCATGAACATTCCAGCTGATATGCTCAAATATTACCCTAACCTACAGAGTATACTTCAAAAACAAACATATTTAAATGTTTTGATTTAAATCAACCTTAGACTGGATCTGATCGATCGTTGTTATTGTGCTTTGCTCATTATTAATTTCCAGGCACTTACATGTACCTTAATTTATTTATATAGATCACAAAGTACTTTCATATTTAATTCAGAGCATTATCACTTTAGAACATCTTGGAATTTTCCTGATCGTATCAACACAACTACAAGGTTTTTAGATAATCCATTAAAATTTCGCCCTGGCATTCGGGTAATGAGGGGGATGAAAAGCGTTATACAGTTATTTACTTAGTACAAATGTTTTGATTTAATTTATCGTGTTGCTACATGAGCTAAGCTCCTCATGATGCGTTTGTATACTCGATGAAGGTCAAAACTTGTTAGCTTCTTGATTTACTATTAACATCGGCTTTTGTATACCGACTGCAAAAGTACTGTAATATAACTGTGAAAATCTACAGTTTATTACTAAGAATTTTACTTTATAAAATATAGGATTTCACCTCCCTATCGGTTATAAATTGGCGGACAGTGGAGAGTCTTCGCGAACTCACCTGTCCATAAATCAGCTTCGATAGCGCATACGTTATCAGCGAGACCGTGTTTAATTTCCGGGATGAATTGGTTTTCAGATTTTCAGGAGCCTCAAACTTTTCTTGACACCGAAGACGTATGCGTCGAATATGTTCACATTAACCCAACCCTCGCTCAGGTATTTTACTAAGAAGTTGCCGAGGAAACAAACTGCCCTGGCGTAACTTAAACACTCCCACATTTTGACCACACGGTTAACGATAGCCTCCTGACTTAAAAACTCTTCGTTTGGTCTAATTTTGCAGCTCTTTAAGGTGTGAGGCACATGGCTCTTTGTTTAAAGAAACAGTAAACTTACAATAGTAAAGAACAGAATTATGGAGTTTTCGAGATGCAGTATATGATAACGTCTAAGACATCGCCTGCACTGAAATCGTGTCTTCTATTGCCAGGAGGTAAGTAAAATAAAAATATATAGAATGATCTATAAAGTTTTCTTACTTATCCTTTAATACATAGATTTTAACAGAGTCACGTATCACATTCATCATATACAGGTTTGCTGTGTTCCAAATTTGGTTAACTATGCTAGTGTCATCGTCAAATATCAGCAAATTTCTACTTGCAACGAGTTCCACTTTTAACTGAGACTATTCCAGTATTAATCAGGAATTGTGTGAAAAATTACTTACACCTGCATTCATAATATGCACATCAATTCGTTCTTACAATGAAGTACTACAAATGTCACGTAGCACTTAATCAGTTAAATTGTCCGCAGACTGGTAGTATTTCACAACTTGGAAATGCCAAAACCTCTTGTTGGAGATGTCGTTGGTCGCTGCAGTCTGCTGATTTACAAAAGACGCCGCCGGTAGGATAGGTATTGCGGGAAAAAATATATATTTTTTTTCCCCCAGGCACAGTTCTATAAGAAACTGTGTGGTCATAGAGTGGAATGTTCATTTGCTGATTACTGTTAAGTAAAATAGTTTTGTGTCCAACAGCATTACCAGCACATTCCATTCTTGTATCCTACATTTCTAAGCATCTATACTGGACGCAAATCTGATTTCGCTGACAGCATGACGCTAAGACGTTTTGAATCACTTGCATTCCACTGGTATGCTGATGCTAACTTTACCACTGAGCTAGACATTGCTTCAGACAGAGTCGGTGTGAGAGGGTGGCATTACAAGAACGAGGAGAAGTGATGGGAGGAGAAACGCGTAGCTGTAGAGTAATAAATTAAAAATATGGACGTCGTGAGCATGTGACGTAACTGATCGGCCGGTGTGGGTGATTCAAGTGCAGTATGAAGTAATCGCCATTCGAACCTCGTCTACGCTGACTTGACTGTTATCCCGTATTTATATTACTCACCTCCCTTTCCCTGGTGAAAAACTTCCTAATAACAACAATTTGTTTTCAGCAGGAGTCTGAACCAGCTTGACCCATGTTGAGCTCCAGGAGCCTTAACAAATTCGGTCACTATTCAAATTGTAAAACGTATGCCGCAAGGTACACTGTTACACGAAATAGAAACGAGTCAGAGTCCACTGTCAAGTAGTTTAATCAATCGGGAACCAGTGGACTCTCATACTGAACAAGTGCATATGTTTCAGCGCTGCTGTCGCCCTCTGTGCAGTTGGCCGGCGATGCGGATCGTCAGCTTCCGCTCTCTACTTTCGACCAGTCGGCAGACTTTCCTGTCGATCAGCTGAACGACTGATAACATTTCCCCTTCCCGGCTGCTCCGGAACCACCCTTATACCATCGGTCCTCTGGCGGAAGCTCTGAATTCGCTGAATCCGTCTGCTTGGACGCAGCTGCCAACCTGTCCGCCCAACACAATCGATAACTGAGCCCGTCACGTCGTCTCTCATATTACCACCCCACGTATTCATTGTTCTAGTCGCCCATAATTTCTGCGTCTGGTGCATTCGACATTAAAAAGGCTAATTAACCAATGAATCTAAACAAAAAGACGCAGGCTATATTTATTTTTACGATACAGCACAGTAACTGCATATAGTTATTATTAGAAAATATTGCATAAAATTAATTTTTGGCAACCAGGCTTCTCGGGCAGCACCGAGTTTGCATAGTTTTTTCTTATTGCAAGAATTATATTAGGTTTATTTTTATTATTATTATTTTCAGTATGTAATTTTTGCATAGTACATACAACGTAAATCAAGAAGATAAAATTAAAATGTTCATGTACTAGGTAGAAATTCACCCGAGAAGCCTTGCGCGTTAGTCACTTCCCTATCAGAAAATAGCTAAATAAAATTGAAGATGAAAATAGTCGGGGACCACCAGTTTTGCAGTCAACTGCAGAGGTGTTTTTACGTAGGAAACGCTGGAAGACAAAAGAAGATAGGCTTTTTGGGGTATAAGTATATTACAGCGAAAAAATTAGTTATGGGTAAGAATAAATTAACATGGGTTCTCTCAAGTACATTTTTGACATTAGGATGTCTATGAACTGAAGTAAGCAGCCACTGTTCGAAATGTATTTATTCAGTACTCTAAATTAGATGTCGGTTTGTAGGTTGATTGTTATGTTAATGTAACTGAATACTGATAAAATTTTACTTAAAATATTGCAAAAAGATTTTTTTCTTCAAACTTTTCATTGTTTTAAACAACAATATTGCAATATACTCTTGCACAGAGAAGGATTTTTTTTGGCTTTTCGCCTCGTCTACGTCAAGGTCATTACAGGTGGGAAAGGACCACAGGAAAGGAACGGAAGGGAATTCGACCGTGGCCTTTTAAAGTAACCATCCCACCGTTCACCCGGCGTGATTTGGAGAAACCATGGCAAACCCAATTCTGCAAGGCCTGACAGGGATTCGAATCAGCGTCCTCCCGAAAGCGAAGCCAGAACATTACCGCTCCAGCAGTCCACCAAACTGCTGGAAGACCTACAACAACTAGGCATAAACCTCCCAACAAACATCTTGAACCTTTTAGCTATGGAAGACCAAAGAGTATGTATACAAGGCCATTGTAACGTTTATAGAAACAACTAAATAAAAATATAAACCAGCCCGAGTTATAAGTGTGATGAACATTGTATTGTTACCCATATAGAAATATACTTGTATAGCAAAATATTTGTATTACCTTGAAATGTTTTTATTACTTTGAAATGTCCTTATAGCAAAATATTTGTACTACTTTGAAACGTTTGTAATCCTTTGAAATGTCTGTATAGCAAAATACATTACTTTGAAATGTTTGTATTACTTTGAAATGTTTGTATTACTTTGAAATGTTTATATTACTTTGAAATGTTTGTATTGTTTTGAAATGTCTCTATAGCAAAATACTTGTATTACTTTAAAATGTATTAAAATGTATATATTACTCTGAATATTTGCAATACAATGTAAAAGCTGGCTGTATGCTCCTGGAACCAAGTGAAAAAAAAAAAAAAAAAAAAAAAAAAAAAAAAACCTATCACCCACCACGCTCAATATGGATAAGGAATGGTAGATTCCTCTTTGGCAGTTAGCACGCATGGTAATAGAAACAATCAGGACAGCTTGTCAAATTACAAGCATCCATACGGCTAGTTTGAATAGTACTACCTTTATGATAAAATATTCTTAGATCCTTTATGTTGGAGAAAAGGAAAACTAATTTCAAGTATATTTGGAAAAATAAAAACAAGGAAAATAGCAAACAGTATGATTTATCTGAGAAATGGTGGGCTAAGGTAATCTTCAGAAATAAAGAGAAACAACGTTAATAAGAAAAATGGTAATGTCGATTTTTTATTGTTAACAGCAAGGAAGTTGAATTCTTGCAGAAGATTTGTAATATTGAACATTAATTCAGATACTGATTAAATCCAATTCAAGACTTTGTGGAATTGTTTGAGATTTCCCGGTTGTTTTTAAAGGCTATTTGCATTCTACAAGAGGTTAAGCTTCGATAGATGGTCAATTCCTGATTTATTTTTATGAACAGTTCGAACAAAAGAAGTGTGAGTTTAAACAAGACTTTTACGTTTTATGTGGTTTGTATTACTTGCTGACGTGACTGAAACAATTGACAAGGTTTCCGTGACAGAAAGGTCAATTTACATCTATTAATTCAAATGCATATACAGGGAATTTCTACAAGGTTCATATATACTTATTTTGTTACAGATATATCATAATTTATGTATGCTACAGCATGTTACCTACTACCAACTATAATAGTTTAAAATGTGTTTATCACTTTATGATAGGCTGCATAATAGTTAAAAACGCTTTCCTATGTTTGGTATTGTATGGAAAATTTCAAATTGCTGATTAAATTTAAATTTTTGTATATATATAAATACGATTTCATCTGACTGTAAATACATGTACTTGTTCTAATACACCATTAGATTGAATAATAAATTAATCGTATATTCCCCATATGTTCTGTACCAATAAAATAATATCTAAATCCAATTTTCTCCTCGCTTGAGACCCTACAGTATCAACATGGAAAAAGATTTAATG